>MJUU01007594.1:112553-165926 GCA_002080025.1 Modiolus philippinarum
TGTCTTATTTGTGTTTTTCCTGTGTAGTTCCCTAGCAGATTGTGGCATGTAATTATAACTTTCAGCCATTGTAGGTGTTTCATGTTGTCCCTTTTTTTTCATTTGCATATATTTCAGCTTCATGTCTTCCAAAAAATTTAATTTGATTTGCGCTGAAAAGACATAAATTGTCGATGGTCATCTGCAGAAGTCCAGTGGTTATTAATAACAAAATAGCGAAGTTACTTTAAAATTTTTGCATATGGCCATTTCGACAAATTATGATTGACGGTCTTCCTATGATTAAGTTTAGATTTATGTTCTCATGTGGTATTTAATATATTTAAAAAAAGACATTATTGTAGCGTTGTAAAATATCTCACAATTAATTCCGCTAAAATCGGTGCTAGGAGCTGCCCTGAACTTACTATGAAGTATGGGTAAAACTCAAAAGTTAATGCCTCAAAGGGGCTTTAAGATAAAGAAAAGCAATAAACGTTGTTTCACTATTTGGCTTAACTGTGTAATGATAGAGACTTTGTCTTGTGTGCATTTTCTCCAAATCCCTTCCATGGGTTTAATTTAGTATTATATGTAACATATAAGCTTCAAAACATTTTACGTTTTAAAGCTGGTCCTTCGGCTCAACTTTCAGGTGATTTTGTACTTGTTCGCGAAAATTTTCTGTGTCCTACAACACTTTGGATGTCAATTAGATTTTTCTCGAGTACAACGGTTGAGATATTGTTTTTTAAAAATATGAATATTATGCACAAAATTGGATACCATAGATAATGATTGGTAAATTTTAATACTGATCTATTTTTCTTTGTTTTTCCCATGTTGCAATTGTCCTTGGATTATTTGTGTCAAGACTGAAGGTTCGGTTCTCGCTTACTTTTGAGTTACCGATACGTTTCTCTTTTCACATCAGATGTGCCGGTATGGCTGGAAAATCCATAACGAGTTAATGCTTGAATAGACAAGAATGCATTCTTGGCCAGTTTTTCCTTCTTTATTTCAACTGTTTCCATCCCAAAACATGAAAGTGCTCGTATTTTACCCGCTGAATTCCGAATGAACTTGTATTATCAAAAAAGATATGAAAGCGTAATACAATATTTTTAACTTTCTGTAATATATAAAAAAGTTTTAAACCCGCATTAAATATGGTGTATTTGTTTTTCATAAAAATGTGGGTTTTATCACAACAACAATATACTTAGATCAATTTCAGAATAGATACCTATCGAGATTAAATCATGTACATCTTATATTGCACTCATTTTTGTTTTAAATTTTAACAAATACAAATCTACAAGCGATTAAATTTTATGTTTTTTACAATCCGTTTAAACATAGAATATTAATTTTTCTGTGATGAAGTAAACGACCTCAGGATAAACAAGATAAGATAATGGGTAAACCCATATCCAAGGATACTCGATTGTTCACATACCCGTAATACCTGTACAATTTGAAAAGGACCATTTCAAGCAAACAAAAACAAAACAAAACAAACAAAACAAAGAGATGCGTTTATGTTTATGATTTTTTTATTTCATTCATATAGGGTTCGTTTCTTTGGATTCTTCTTGTCGTAAGCTCTCAGGATCATCATTAGCCCTTTCTGTTTGTTAGCAATATGGACAATTGGGGGTTGGTCAAAACTGCACATGTACTAGATAATACACAGTTAGGTTTTATTTGATTTTAATTGAATTAAATGCCTGTCAATATCAATAGACATACAGAGATTAGGTCTCAGTCTTGTAAATGTTTTGTAGTGCTATTCTTTGTTAAATTGCACATTTTTGAAAAATTCTAAAAAATAAACTATGGCTTCAAATAAAATTCCACTTAGAAACCATGCATTATGTTGCTTTTAAGATTCAAATCATTACAAAAATGTATACCTTGCCACGAAGATTGGAAAGCTACTGAGCTTTGAAGTGGAGGGGTGCAACTTTCACTTTCAGTTTTGAACTTTCCCGCAGATTCACCACACATTGTAAATTGGGGATTTCATATCCTACCTCATGCCGAACTTTTGAAAATACTGCAAATTTATAAAGTATGATGATGTTCTTTTTGAAAGAAAAGCCTTTTAATTTCATTCAAATTAAGGTTGAGACAGGAAGAAAAAATTAGAAATTAGTTTATTTTTATTTCCCATCATATTTTGACATGCACCGGAAATCTGGTATCTACATGCACCGGAAATCTGGTATCTATTTACAAGACTGGTACCATTAGCAACTACTCGAAATCGTTAACATCATACATGTAAACTCGCTCCAATGATGCAATACTAGAATCCGTTCGAAACTTCTCGTAATTTTAGTCAAAGTTTACCTGTACGGTAACTCGAATAATTCAATCCCTCTCCGTATCCGATTCTCTCCTTCTTCGAGGGCTTGAACTCTGCATGTGTAAATTTCTCGTCACTGTCTGGAGGAGACAACCAATCATAATCAATATTGTCATATGACGTATTTCCGCCCATTTATAAAATGTAAACAATGTCGAATGTGAACTTCGAAATCATATGGATATATTATAACTTACAGTTTTTACGGAATAAATGATATTTTGGAATACCATACATTATAAATAACTAAGGTTGTCAAATGAAATCTTAGGGTCGGCGATGTTTAAATAAGATACGATTTTAATATGGGAACAGTCAGTTTTTTGTTCGAAAATATGCCATAAACTGCAACTGTAACTGAAATATTATTAAAAAATTTAAATTGGAAAAATTTAATTGTTTGCAGGATGCCTGAGAAACATGCAAGTAAAAAATACAATAAAAACTATAATGGCAAATTCGTTATTTTTAGTTTTCACGAAATTCGATTTCATTTCCCTAAAAATGAATTTAACACTAAATTTTGAAATTTGTTTGTTTTTCACATTAATTTCTTCTTGTGATTTAAATTATCACAATGACAGGTGTTAATTAAAATGTTTATTATGCAACCCAATTAAGTTTGTACATGTCAGTCTACATTTTCACAACCGTGTGAAAAAGATAACAAAACACACAACACTAAGGCGCAAAGTTTATAAGCTATCTTTATAAATGCATTTGATACACTTTATGGTCAATTTAAGTAAAACGATACGAAAATGACCAAAAATTAATCAACTCATCGTACAAATCTATACCTACAATGCATGGCGATAAACCACTTCCGGTTGACGCGTTTTTATCGTGCATGCATTCAGGCGTTAATGGAGTGATCGTAGTGAGTGGAATATGACGACTCGATCATTCGGGTTACCTGTACGGGCACAATGTTCCGATGGTAAAGTTATTGTTTTTACTGATGCATCGTCATTTAATAATTGTGGTAACCTGATATTACAATTAATATCCATGACAATTTATCAATATTCAATAAAAACGTTTTGTTGACATTTCTGTACAGTTTTAATTAAAATTACATGTATTGGGAAATAAAAATCGGTTTACCTCACGGGAAATCTCGCACACGCGTGTTATTACCGATTAACTAGGAGTTTCTAATCTTTGTCTCTGCAACTTGTAATACAATCACTAATTTCTCAGATTTTTGCGAGCATAGGGGTCTTTTCTATTTCAGTTTTGTTTGCTGTTTGTTTGTTTGTTTGTTTGTTTGTTTGTTTGTTTGTTTTCTTCACGATTCTAATTCTTATTTTAGATAATAACAATATGACTTTTTAAACATTACACATTTTTATTCAAATCAAAGTGAACTAATACTATACAGGACGATTAAGGGTTTTAAAAGAAAAGACATGGCCATATCTTTTATTTCTAAAATTAATTGTCATGATATACGATCCATAATGAAATATTTCCGCTCAAACTATGTTGGTATGAGTTAACTAACATCAAGATGTAGACAGGAATAAAAGCCCCCTCCTTGAAAAATTGGAGTTTTCTTTGTGCATCGTGCTTATTTCCATGTAAATTCTAATAATAGAAATTTAAATTAACAAAATTCAGAATTTAAAGACCATCATATCTATATATTATTCTATTTAATGAAAATTTATACTTTTTAATTAGATCAAGTATTAAAATAAATATGATGTAATCATAAATATGATAATTATTGGTCGGTTTTAAAAACACAGAATTTAAAGAAAGATAATTCTACTACATAACGATCAATGTAGTATTAACTATCAAAACATGAACAAATCGCTTCAAATCATTAGTAAAAATACACCTCTTAAATTATGTGTATTCAGATAATTGATCTAGGGTGAGTTAAACTGATAAAAAGTCGCCAAATACCGAACTATCTCCTACGCCATGACTTTGTGATCTGTACCCAAAAACAATTATATACTCTTGAATAGATAGTACGCACTGATCGAGTATATGAAGAAAATGCTTGAAGTAGTGGTATTTTTTATCCTATAGGACACGTTTCCCTGAAGGTAATTCTAAACTAATAATGGAATAATTATGTGCCAGTTTAGACCCAAATATTTCAAAATTCGTATGAAGCCAGGTTCATTCAAAAGATGGTCCCTTAGAGAACAAACCATGTCATATAACCGAAGTTTCTGTTACATTGTTAATTATATTTAATTTTAACAATGCTCAGATTAAGGATTACTTTCACCTTATGTACCTAAATAACCTTGAAATAAAAGCAATCATTGATGAACCAAAATTGCATCAAACTTTTACCTATACCTCCAGACACCTTAAATTAAAATATTAAAGAGAGAAAGATGTCAGGAAATACCTACAATGACTGGAAATTACAATAAAAGGCAACCCATAAGGGAAGGGAACTGCACAAGACAAAAACAATTAAAACAAAAGACCAACGTAAATAGCAATGGGATTTCGGGACAGCCGGACAATAGCTAAAGACAGTTCAGACTAGCTAAACTGTTTTTTTTATTGGGGGGGCACTCTTCTTCACGTTCGTGTTGACTTTATCTTCTCGATAGTAAATTTTCCTTTTTCTGAGTAACTCGATAATAACTGTCTCTAACATTTGGTTTGGAATAAGCGCTAAATCATTTACAAATTCCCTTGCCAGAGTTATATTAAACTACTATTGTCAGCATAGAAGTTTGTCAGGCAATATTATGACATAACATTATGTTTTACAAATGAGTGCAGATGCAGAGTTTGGCACCTGAGTTGCCGAAAACCATGAATCTGACTCAACAATAACAATGATAAGGATATGAGACAAAGTCTATTCAAATACGTGGTAAAAACAAGCTTATTGTTATTCTTCATCTTGAAGTCACCTTGAGGCCTGCAACCATGAGATTTGTTTATACATCGCATTAAGTTTATTGTGTATTTGGTTTTCAGGTATAATTTAAGATATTGACTGGTCATGATACCTTTTCAACAACATATAAAAAAATATCTACTAGGGGTGGTATACAATTTGAATAATAGCAAGTCTCAAAAAATCTTTGCTGAGCAGATATAATTGTGGGTTACTTAAGGTACAACAGCAGAAGAAAATTGTAAGAACACACATGTACCTGATTTTGAATGCCTTTGTTATTGGTAAAGATACAATGATAAATGAGCTATCAAATGAAAAGAAAATTTATATATGCTCATTTCAACAGAATACCTCTTAAGTGTCAATATTGAATTTCTATTATTTTACAAAAAAAGTTTTTGCAGATGATATTTTTACAATGAAAATTATGTTTAACTTTGTCTGAAAGATTAGAACGCAACTTAACCGTGTCTCAGATTTTTTATACAACTCCTGGTTTGAAATAAAATTGATTTTATATATTTATATATTTAAATTTTATTTATGTCAAAACCAGATCGCAATTTTTTTTTATTTTCGTTTTAAAATAATTGCACAGAAGAAAATTGTTTTTTTCCAGATATGGAAACTTAGACCTTAATTGCTTAAAAGGATCACTACTGAAATGAGCATAAAGAGTCAATAAAATCCGTTTCCTTTTGTTTGACACCTCATTTGTCGTTGTATCATTACTAATTACAAAGTTGTGGGCATTCATAGTTTCCTTCAAAAGACTTTTGAGCTACTTTAAACTACTCCTCAGGTTTACAATATGGAACACAGAGGATAAAAAATGTAAAATAATATTTTGTCTTATCGCTAATTTGCTTAATTTTCAATTGTTCGCGAGCGACGATAATTCTATTATCACTGCACTGCGCTGATACAAACATATTATCGTCAATCTCTATGGGACGTATTAAAATGACGTCGCGTGACGTTTCATGACAAAAATAATCCCAAGAAAGAAAGCGCTATATTTAACCAAATATAATATGTTTAACTAATAAAATATTTCATTGGAAAGGGAAACATATATATGATATATTTCAATACCATAATTAGCGATAAAAACACTATTAGTAATTTGTTTTGCTCGGATGGATTTCTCAGCTTGCATTGCATCTCGTGCTGTCGCACTCGATGCAATACAAGCAGAGAAATCCATACTCGCAAAACAAATTACTAATAGTATATATATAAAGAAAGACAAAAAACAATCAGATGCAGAAACCAAATTCAAAGTAATTTCGGTATTTTGTTATTTAACTCATTTGAAACCCATACAACAAGCAATACAGATGAAAACACAGAACTAAAATAGCCTAAGTACTTTAAAAATTACAAACATTTTGAAATCGCAAAATATGGATTAGACCTATTAATTTAAAAAAAAAGTCTTACAAAATCGTATATTTTTCTTTGCATGTTTGATATGACCATATTACAATTAACATAATGATTAATTTTCATAAAAAATACTTTAAAGTACTAGTATATGGTAACTTCAAGATGAAGAACAACAATAGAAGCGTTTTTCCATTGCAGATTTTTACCAAGTTTCTGTAGAGACTATGTTTTAACTGTATTCACTCCATATCCTTAAAATGCTTACAACTCATCTTTATATAGATAACTAGGATGAAAGTCACAGTTTCAAGGCTCTGATTGCAACCTCATCAAAATGAATACTAGCATATTTTAATCTAATGAAACCGTCTTTTAGATACCATCTTTTTGTACCTTTCATACCTTGATGAGTGCCCTGTGTTTGTCTATATGTTGTAATCGTCCACTAGCTTAAGACATTAGTGCTTTTGTGGGAAAACGGATGACAGTGTTTGTAAGAGCGCTTTGCCCGTTTAATAAATGCTGTTGACAATCCCGCATCCATGACCAGTAAAGACATGAATGTAGCGTTGATCGACAATAAGCAAAGAATTCCGCTCAAACCGGTACTAGGGGCCGACTTATTATGAGGTATGAGCAAAGCTCATTGTTGAAGGCCTCATGGTGACTTCAAGATGAAGAACAACAATAAAAGCGTTGTTCCTTTGCATGTTTTACAATGTATTTTTAGAGACTTTGTCTCATGTGCATTTACTCCATCCTTTCATTCACCATTTATTTCTTAACTATAAATTATGACAGATAAGGCAACATGTCTGCACTCTTAATGTTAACTAGGAGAAAGCAAATCTGGACTTAAACTGACAACTTGTTCACCACAGTATTTTCAATAAAAGTTGATTATTTTTGTCCACTGTCCTTTAGTCTTCAAGGAGGGGTTACTTTTTAATTCTGAAAGTTGGTCTGAAACTTTCCAATGGTTTCCTGTCAACTATTTCTGTCAACTGTCAAAAATTTCCCTTAATTTTGATATACAAGTCTGACATCATGCGAGGGAGGGTTTCAATCAGCCATTATATATACCCTTTTTGGCATTGTTATTGTTCATATGCAATTGATTAGCAAAACAGTATCGTATTAGAAGGCCAATTACAAATCTATTAAGAGCTGCAGTCAGAAAATCGATCAAAATTCATATATATATATATGAGAACTGTTTACTTGGACCATAATTTGCCAATCCCCCAATACTCATAGCATTAATATTCATAACTGCACCCTAAAAGAGCAAGTAATATACATATGTTATTGTTTTGGGAAGGGGTGAATCACTGTTGATATTGTAATATACATCGATCCGGTACTAGACTGCAATTGATTCTCTCTATGACATTAATAAAACGTTTTGTTGATACTGAAATATTAATTGTTTCGTTGATCACTCTTGTCTCATTGAATCTGTTATTTAGTTCTATACAGTAGCAACAAAAAAAAACTCATTGGAAAACTTTTTATTCGTCATCATCTGTCCTTGACTGTGTTTTTTGCCTTTGAAGATTTTTTGGTTTTAGTCATCTGGGAGGCGTCAGAAATCGACAAGTTTATCGTGATGCTTACATTTAACCGTCCTACTCGGCCGTTCTTGTATGACAAGTAGCTGTTAAATATTGTATAACTTACAGACTTTCCATGTTACTCTTCTCTTTCCGTAATTTTTATGAATTTTGCTTATTGTTCAAGAGTTTGGAAATGTTATGAATTTTGCACTGGTTTATATATTTCTTAAATGAACTGTTAATACAATGTTTTTTGTTTTTTGGTTTTTTTTGGGGGGGAGCGGGCAATGGGGCAATGGATGATTGTGATTGTATGAAAACTTAGCCAGTAAATTTATGTCTGTTGACCATCCCAAATCCATGACGTAGAATAGCATGGACACCTCGAAATCTAGCAATGAATTCCACACAAACCGGTCCAAGGAGCCGTCTTGAACTTACCGTGGGGTATGAGCAAAGCTCCTTTTTGAAGGCCTCATGGTGACTTCAAGATAAAGAACTATAAAAACGTTGTTACATTGCTTGTTTTCTCCATGTATAGTATGAAACTTTGTTTCATGTACATTTACTCCATATCCTTACATTGTGTATTTACGACTGGAGTTTGTCTCTCCTGTATTCTCCGTGAGAGAGATGTATTATCTCAATACATTTTAGTTATGGTGTTCTTGTTCTTAGGAGAAATTTGATATTGACACCAAGTCAGGTCGATAATTCTTCCCGTGGTTTCCTCCTGATTGGTCATTTTGTCTCATGGACTTCGGCTTTTGACAACTCTGCTCGGCAATTTTGTTATTGCCAACATATACTTTCAAATGTTAGTATTTTATATTTTTGTGATTTGAAAATGTTATTCTGACTACCCGTTTAACGAGCCCACATCTCATAATTTTATTATGCCATATTTTGCTATTATTGACTCGATAAGTGCTTGTAAGAACAATTTTCTAGTTATTTCATGATTGCTGACGATCCCCCATCCATGACGTAAAATAAGATGGATGTAGCGTTGCTCAACATCTAGCAATGAATTCCTCATACACAGGTGCTAAAGGTCGTCTTGAAATTACTGTGAGATATGAGTAGAGCTCATTGTTGAAAGCTTCATGACTTCAAGATCAAGAACAACAATTGAATCGTTGCTTGTTTTTATCATGCATGTGTAGTACAGACTTTGTCTTATGTGTATTTACTCAAACATGTCTTCATTGTTTATTTTCGAGTTTATTGTTTCACCCCTATTATACTGGGTAACGTTTCGGTAAAGGTAATATTCAAATATCAAAACCGTACCTAAACATAATCCTGAACCGGGACAAAACGTTATCCAATGTTACTTAAAATAAGAAATTTGTTTACATTTTTCTCGGCCGAGCTAAAATTATCCAACCGGACTACGCGAACTCTTTCTACCTAAACTGTTTATCACCGGGAAGTTTCTTTCTTTATATATTGCTTTAAAATAAAAACAAAAGCGGCACAAGGAAAAATAAATAATGAGTAAAGGAACGAAATTTTTAAATATATTATAACACACTGAAGAAACGTAAGTGGTCGAAATAGCTATCTGTAGCAATTTAAACTACCTTTAATATTTAACACTGTCTCATGCCTCTGTATGTGCACTGCTTTAGTCTACGATGGTATCCACCAGTCTAGTAGTCTAGTATTTCGATGCTGACAAGAAGAAAGATTTCAATTTGAAAATTGCAAAATCTTAACCTTTGTTAATTTCATCCCTCAAGAAATTCTATGACCGTCACCATAGCATCATTGAAAGATATGACGTGTCAGTATCCCAAATGAAAGTGGACATTTTCAGATAGATTCACGTCTTCCCGTATTTGACTACCGACTTTGACATTTTCCCGGATTGAATCACTCACAGTGTGACGGGTGCTGTTAACAGAGCAGGACATGATTACCCTTCCGGAGCACCTGATGTCACTCTCAGTTTCACTGGAGTTCACAATGTGAGTGCCTTTGTTCTGAATTTTGTGGTTTCTGGTCCTGNTCAAATATCAAAACCCGTACCTAAACATTATCCTGAACCGGGACAAAACGTTATCCAATGTTACTTAAAATAAGAAATTTGTTTACATTTTTCTCGGCCGAGCTAAAATTATCCAACCGGACTAAACCAATTATACGCGAACTCTTCTTACCTAAACTGTTTATCACCGGGAAGTTTCTTTCTTTATATATTGCTTCAAAATAAAAACAAAAGCGGCACAAGGAAAAATAAATAATGAGTAAAGGAACGAAATTTTTAAATATATTATTACACACTGAAGAAACGTAAGTGGTCGAAATAGCTATCTGTAGCAATTTAAAATACCTTTAATATTTAACACTGTCTCATGCCTCTGTATGTGTACTGCTTTGGTCTACGATGGTATCCACCAGTCAAGTAGTCTAGTATTTCGATGCTGACAAGAAGAAAGATTTCAATTTGAAACTTGCAAAATCTTAATTTTTCTAACATTGTTTAAACTTATCAGTTTCTTTATCATGCTATCATGTAAGCTATCTCCTAGGCTGATTAAGGCTCTTAGTGGTGATAATATTGGTCACTTGCTCTCAAATCCCTAGGATTAAATCTTGCAAAATTTCGATTTTAAATTTAAAAAAAAAAACAGCCATCTCTAGAAACTGTATTTATGTAACTCAAGTATTCTATTATTTTCAGTCGTCATGATACCCAAATATTTTACGAAAGGATATGGAGTAAATGAACATGAGACAAAAGTATGGTTTAATATTTGTTCTGTATTTCATCGTGGGTTTCTCTGTTATCTGTTTTGGAAAATAATGATATCATAAATTTCCTGCTATGAACTGAATATTGAATGTTGAAATAGTTGTGTACAAGGTCATTGTGATTCTTGCCTTTTCCCATGTTATAACAGAATGGTGCGAAAGTTGAAAAGGGTTTTAACCTCCCTATTATCCACTGAATATTGATTGTACTGAAAAAGGGGTTTTGGTGGATCTTATCGCATTTTCCATTGAGTAAGACAGAAGTAAGAAAATTTTGGAGTAGGTTATCAACAAGCTTTCCCTTTAAAGTGTCTTTTGAATGTGGTAACAAAAGTGTGAAATGTCGTTGTGGATCTTGTCTTCTACTTCCAATTGTTTAAAAGAATGATGGCAATTGTTTAGAAAATTATGTCTTTGCAATGCAGATCAAATCAAAACATTTGGAAATCCAAAAATCGAAACATGTGTGAAATCTGGTAGATAACAAATATACAAATAGAATCTGAAAAGGAAAGCCAAGAATCAGCTAATGACAGAGCTTTGCAAAAGGGGGGGTTACTCCTTAATTTTAAAGAAAATTTTCAAAAATTTAGATATTGCAAGTTTCCTAAAAGATATCGGTTTTTGGGCCAGCACCAAGCCAGCACCAAAGTACTGGCTACTGGGTTTGTGAATATAGTCCACTGCAGAGGCATCAGCCCAGTGGTAATAGATAAAAAAATACCGAAGTTACTGTTAATTTAGTTTCTGCATACGCGCATTTCGACAAATTATGTCTCGTCAGTGCAGATAAAATCGAAACATTTGGAAATCCATAAACCAAAACATATCTGAAATATGATAGAGAACAACTCTACCAATAGAATCTAAAAAAGAAACAAAAAATCAACTAAGGACAGAGCTATGCAAGAGGGAGTTACTCCTTAGTTTTAAAATTTATGTAAAAAATTTAGATATTGTAATTTTCCTAAAAAAATCGGTTTTCGGGCCAGCACCGAAGTACTAGCTACTGGGTTGGTGAATATCCTCAGGGACTACTAGTCAACCAACAGAGGCATCGGCCCAGTGGTAATAAATAACAGTTTTTGACTTTATTATATGGCCCATTTCCAGTGAGTATTGAATGGTTTCTGCATATGGTGACAAAAGAGTTTGAGGAAATTGTGTATATCAATGCTTTTTGCATGATGTAGGAAACTCTTATGTGGATCAGGTTAATATAAGCCTTTCCTTTTAAAGTTACTTTTGAATGTGGTAGTAATAGTGTGTAATATCATTGTTGATATTACCTGCGCTTTCCATTGTGTAAGATAATTATTAGACTATTTTAGAGGGTTTCTTTTTGTCTTTCCTGTCATTCAGTGAATATTGAGGCTGTTAACAATGGTGGACAAAATGGTTATGGATTTTTTTTCTTGTTGTAATAGAATGGAATGACAATTGTTTTGGAAGGGTTTTAATAGTGTGTAATGTAATTTTGGATCTCACTGTCTATTTAGCAAAATGGTGGGGCCGTTGTAGGATTAGTTATTTTGGCCTTTCATTTCAAGTAACAATTGAATGTAATAGCAATAGTTTGTAAGGGTATTGTGGATCTTACCCTTTTCTATATTGATTGAATGCTGTGATAGTTATTTTGTAGGGTTTAACTTTTCCTGTTATACATTGGTTCCTGAATATGGTGACAAACGTGTATGAGGTAATTTTTTGATCTCATTTCCTTTTACATGATGTAGAGAAATCTTGTGACTTATGTATTTAAAGTGACTATTGAATGTGGTAACTATAGTGTATAATATCATTGTGGATCTCGCCTGCTTTCCATTGTGTGAGGGGATGACGAGACTATTTATGAAGGGTTTTAGTCTTTTATGTTATTCAGTAAATGTTACTTCATTAAATGTGCTAAATCAAAACCATTTAGCTAATTAAATTGTTATCTTTGTAACTATAATGGTAAAGTACGGGTAACTCTTTGGCTACATAATATCCTCTGCAATAAGGAAATTTCAGTAAGAGTAAAATAGGCCATTATATTAAATGGAAGACAATTAGAAACACCTACAATGATCAAAAATTTCCATCACTGGCCACAATTCAACAAACAATTCCGCAATGCAAATAGGAACTCGGGACAGTCGGACTAAAAACCGACACTAGCAAAATCCAGGGTATGGTTAATTGGTATTGGTGTATCCAAAAGTTCTTTTTTCTGTTCCGTTTCCTTTGTATTACTGTGTAAATCAAACGTAAGTTTGTGATAAATACTGATTGTGAGTAACTATACAAAAAATAATTTTAAAACACGATTTTAAAGTCAGGCGTTTGATCAGGTACTCGAAAAAACTGAGCATTCTGAAAAAAATTATTAATGAAAGGACAGAATGTCAAAAACATCAAACTGACATTGATAAAATCATAGAAATTGAAAACTTTGCAAAAATGACAAACCGTGACCAGAATTCCACTATGATATATGGGATATTTATGATATCATTTGTTATTGCGTTGTTCCTTATTTTCTCATTATGAACGAACACCAGGATTTATCATGTAGTTTGTTTTTCCTTATCACGTAAGGGAACTAGAATTTCTTATAACACTAGTATAATAATAGATTATTTCAACATTCCTATCTCACTGTCGGTAATTCATAATAGATGTGATCTCGATTACTCTGACCATGGAGGTATTTGCTCTGACAGATTGAAAAGTTTAACGCAGAATTCTGTACGTTGCAGAACACGGTTTAAAACACGTACACAAGATGTTAAAGCAATATTTATTTAGAGTCGGAAACTCAATATACTCATTGCAGAATACGAAAACAAGAGTACTTAATTAACAAGGAATGGATATGGAATAAATGCACATAAATAAATGTATTGTTGTTCTTCATCATGAAGTCACCATGAAGCCTTTGCTCATACGACATAGTAAGTTTTAGACGGCCAAATACCACCGGTTTAAGCGAAATTCATTGCTAAATGTCGTACAAAGCTAGTCTATTTATGGATTTAGGAATTAAATGGTAAAGTGTTCTTACAACCATGGTCATCCGTTACCAGACAAATAGACTAATTCTAATCAAAACCTACTTATAAATAATTAAAATATTGAGGATGAACATTTGGTTGGCCATTTCGACAATTTATGTCTATTTAGTGCAGATCTAATAAAAAAATTTGGAAGAACAGGAATTTATTGATTGAATGATTCCTATGGGGTTTAACGTCACTTTCAGCAGTATTTCAGCTATTTCATGACCGTCATATTTAGTGTTGGAAATAGCCGGAGTACCTGGAGAGAACCACTGACCTTGGGCAGGTAACTGACATACCTTGTAAGTCCAGTGAACCCTTTTTGTAATGTACAAAGTGTGGCGCGAACTCACACCGCAGCAGTGATAGACTACAGTGGTTGTATAGGTAGTAGAACTACCTTAACTACTCGGTCTCCACAACAGGGATCGAAAGACGTATAAAAGTTAATAAAGAACAAATAACCAAAATTTTTAGTATTGCAAATTTCAGAAAAAAAAATCGGGTTTTGAGCAAACACCGAAGTACTGGATTACTCGATGAATTCCCCCGAGGAAAATTCCAGCGACAGAATCATCGACCAAGTAAATAAATTACTAAATACGCCAGTTATTGTAATTTTAGTTTTAGCAGATGGCCATATTGATAACTTATGTCTCTATAGTGAAGACATATAGTTACCATATTTCAAATCCAAGCACCAAAAGATGAAAAAACAGAAAAGGGGACATAATTCAATTAGGATGCCAAATCTACACAAAAAACATTTAACATACAAACAAGCATTACAGTCCAGTAAAGCATGTGCAAGTGTTTGCACTGCTTTAAGAATTTAAGTAAGTAAACATAAAAAAAATCAAAGATAAATATTTCAATAGCCATAGTAACCAAACAGGTGAAGAAGGATAAAATATATATTCTCTATCCTTTTTTACCACTTCTTCTCTTCCCAGTTAAAATATTATTTTTTCTTTAAAATTCAAGGTCGTCACAAGTAATGAATGAAAAACTGGAATTGACGCGGTTTGCACATACGTAGCAAAAATGGTAACTCATCACAAAATTTGCTGGTTTGTATTTTTCATTACCTTTTGGTAATCATTCTAAGATTGTTCTTGCCTATTATATATCTTGAGTAACCTTTGCCCTAGCTTTACTTGATTTTACTTATTATTCGGATTTCGTTTGGTTTTATGCATTTTAAACATTTTTTGAAATTGTGGATGTCCTATAATTAGGTTTTGGTGCTGCTGATGAGGAAATAATTTCCAAAATGGCCATACAGCTCATTAAAATTATTTCAGTTGGAGTGAACATATTTTTAATTTGTTATGGTCTCATGTTCATTTACTCCATATCCTATCGTAAAATAAGTCATTTTTCTGTAACTGCAAGCAGTTTTAAATATCATCTATGATTTTTAAAGCACAAAAATTACCCAGTTGCATAATAAACAATAACTCTTGTTATGCTGTACACGTGCTTCAAGGGAAGCTGCTCATCAGCAGCATTGGAATCAAATAATATGGAAGAGACTCAATTCACATCCAACTTACGTTTTTTTTATTACAGGAATAGGTTATTTCTCAAATCATATCAGTGTTTGTTATTTAAAACCTCTCTCCAAAAGTTGTCTGAAATATATAATGAAATATGTATAACTCATTTATCTCATTTATATTGATATGTCAAGAACTAAAACTAAATCTGGGGAAGCTGCTAAGTCGTATTCTACAACAATAAACCAAAAAAGTCGTGTTCTGTAGTGAAAGGCTTGATTGATCATTTTAATATAACTGATAATAACTAAAACGATTGTTCATTTTGTTATTCCCACCATTTCGTCCAAAAAAAGAAAGAAAAACAAACAACAAACAAACACCAGAACATGTATATCCCTGTTATATTGACAAAACATTCTTGTTATGCAATTATTGATTCAATTTGTTCTATTTGTCGTGGTATTAGATGAAATCAATAGCACAACTGATGCATGATAGAACTACTAAGCTTAAATCGTCATCCTCATTTATACAGGATTATCAAAATATAAATCAAGATGACGATATACTTCGTCTAAATATTGGTAATATCTAATATACTAAATAGAGACAATTGTGCTATTGATATTTTTGTTACTGCCTGTAACGGTCTGAAATTGAGGTCTCAGAAAGCTTGTCTGACAGTGCGGTTCTCATAATTGTTCGTTGTGATTTGGATGGCATTTCTGTCAACGTTTTGTTAATTTAGGGGGTATGAAGCCATCAAGAATATGGTTGAAATTGGTAACATGGAAAATGACATCAAAGAGCAAAAAAGACAAGAACATTAAAAAATGATTGTGATTGTAAAATCTACTTTTAAGAATGATTAGAAAACACGTCGTTGGAAGTAAGATGTGCCAAATTTTTTGACTACTTTTGCAATTTTTGTATGTTAAATCCAAAATTGAATTTAAATTTTGATTATAACGAAAAGCCGTCACAATAACCTCAAAGGCAAACAATTTTCAGCTACTACACAAAGCTCGATGCATTGCCAAAAAAACTAATCGTTTAACTAAAAGAATAAATCAGATACAATTTTGTTAGGCTTTTGTCTATTGTCTATATTGTCGAGAAAAAGTCAACTATTCAAAGTTCATCTCAGATGATATTCAGATATATGTAATTCAGCTTGAGGGGAATCTGTTCATTTATCTTTACGTAGTGTAAATTTTAATATACATTAAGATCTTGTTCAAAAACAAAAGCTACAGAGGTCATTATGAAAAATCAGGTTTTGTTTTCTTAAAGTTAAGATGTTTTGGTTTAAAGTTTTTTAAAAAGTCTCGTATAAAATTTGTACCTCATTTATACCCCTTTCTTGGTTTCTTGGCCTCGTGTCTTCATTTCAAAACGGCTGATTTGACATGTCTCATCGTTGACATATACATGTAAAAAGAAAAGAACATGCCAGTGGTAGACATTTTATTGAAAGAAAAAATGAACGATACATTTTCGTCACGTACAGACTCAGTTTGGAGCCTTGCTACAAGAATGGTAACAAATTAATATTCTGCCATTGGTTCTTACATAGACAAATAAACATTCCAGTGTGGCTTAGAAAATTTATATTTCCCAAGTATACACAGTACACCTTATTTTTGACCTTTTGATTTATTTCTTGTTTTGTAATTTTTTTTGTATTTTTTTTTTAATTGTTACTATTATTTTGTTTCATATTGACATTGTTTGTTCGCGTCATAATTTCATGTTATTAAGTTATGCATGGAATCATCTAGAAAGCTTTATGGTTCTCAATAACTCCACATTTCCCAGGAAATAGAAAATGTTTATTTTATAACAGATGTCCATGACAAACGGGTAATTACTAATTATTAAATAGCTAATTTCAATACCACGTGACAGTAATATTTATGTGTCCTTTGACCGATTTTGGAAATCGATAGATAGTGGAAATCGATTAATCGTATCCCTTGAATGTTTTCATGTAATTAAGTCATTATTCCTATCTGTGTTCGCGTCACGAAGGCTAAAAATCTAAATAATATCACAAACCTAATTTAACAAATTTTAATCCGTTACACTTTGGACAATATATTTCCTGGATTTTATATTCTTTTCTATATGTTATATACAGTGTTCATTAATAATACATATACTAACGTAAAACCAATGTTCTCAACACAGTGACTAGCGATCGATGTCTTCAAACCGTTTTCTCACTATAAACTGCATACAACTCATGGCCGCCATACGGACTTAAATGCTTGGTGTCAATTTCGTAATTTTTATATTTGATATTGAATATCTTTTTCTGCATTATAATGGACTTTATGACCATTACCAATAAGTACATTTTATTAAAGGAGTTATAATGTTTGTGTGTGATCAATGGATTTATTACTCGTAGAGTTCTGGTTTTGTGTATTGAGGACCGTTTGATCTCCCGTTAATTACTCAAAAAAGGTAAATTAGATGGTTGTTGTAAAATATAGTTCATTTTTATTGAGTTGATATTTTTTTCTGAAGATTTTGTGTGTCGTGTTGCATGTTTTCTTTAAGTAGTGGTTCGTTTGTCTGTTTATGTACCAACCTTCTGATGTGTCCACCATGTCCTACTTAGTTTCCATGCTAGTAAAATATATAGGAAAAGGTTGGGACGGTTGAGATGGGTTGGGACGGTTGATATTGGTTGCTGGTTTTCTAAAAAGCTGTAGTTGTCTCCAGATATTCATTACATATAATACTTGCGTTAATTTCTAATTTTTGGAAGAAAAAAAAGATGACTGTGTAATTTGTTTAAATCAAAAGATCAAACTATGGATTTAAAAATATACATGTTTCTGGAGCATTTTGTGCTGTATAGAAATATCAAACATATGTCCAGAAATAACAAACATATGTCCAGAAATAACAAACATATGTCCAGAAATAACAAAGTACTTGCATTTCAGCTTCATGAGAAAACCCCCAGTAAAATTTCCAACATGATGATTTCCTAGATGAAGAACAACAATAACAGTGTTGTTCCTTTGCTTGTTGCTACCATGTATTTGTAGAGACTTTGTCTAATGTATATTTACTCTATATTCTTTCATTGTTTATGTAATTATTTCAGCCATACTATAACAAAACATACAGTTTTCATTTATGGATGGGCAGAAATGCACAGCATTTGGAACAAAACTTTTAACAATAAGACAATGAGCTCTAAGATGCCACCACTACTGTGAAGCACAATCTGCAGACTAATCACTTTAGGTCCTATCCTCTTGGTTACAAATGACCGAATGCCATAAATATACTCTGCAGTGAAAAGCCTATACTTAAGCATAGTTTAAAATAATTGAACATTTTATCTGAAATGACTTTACATTTAAAATAAATAACTATATCTTTATTGGTAACGGAGATGCAATGAGTTCAGCTTGGTATCTCGTAGAGTATGGTTGCGTTTCAATTTCAAGCTGTTTGAATTGCTGTTGGATTTTCGCTGTACTGTTTAAGTGAGTGGTTTACACAGGAGTCGTTATAGGGATCATACGTGAAATGTGAGAACGTGCCTATTGCTGAGGGGTGTTGGGTGAATTTTGTCTTATTTTATTCCTCTTTTTTGTAAAATATGTACCGTCCAAAAATCAAATATCGAAGTTCTGTAAATTTAGCTTTTTACTGTTATCGCAATTGTAGGTGTTTACTGTTATCGACATTGTAGGTGTTTACTGTTATCGCCATTGTAGGTGTTTACTGTTATCCTCTGTTTGTAATTGCATGTACCCCTTTATGCCCAATTAAATCTAAATTGATTATTGATACTGAATTGAGCTTAAACAAAAAGGCGTCTAGATCTATTTACAAAGCGAGGTTGTCCTTACCTAAGTCTGATCTTACTTTCATACTTTATGTACTCTATCAGCTCATACGACATCTTGAGGTCGTTGGTCTTCCAAATCTTTTGTTTATCTGCAGCAAAAAGATGTAAATTATAAGAATGGCCGATAAAGAACACTATCTCATATTTTTCAAATTCTAAAACAATCTTAAACTCGGCATCTGTCTTGTTCGTTAAACTTACCCAGTCCAGGGACTATGCATTACAATGTATAGTCCCTGCCCAGTTTTACTAGAACCCCCATTCTCAATCTCATAAACATAAGTTTTGCCTTTAGACAGTTCCATTGCAACCCTAAACTAGTATTAAGTTTTTAGTTAGTTTTGTGCACTGAAATCTTTACTCTTCTTAAAAATTAACTTTTACTTGTTTTTAGTCTGATTAAATGGAACCCATATTCTTCGTCAAATTAACTCGGGAAAAGAAGAAAAGAGTAATAAAGATCAATGATTAAAGGTGAAGATCAAATGGTTATCTGACCTACTATTGTACTGAAATGCAGTTTCCATATACTTGGGCATCGATATGTTCATAGATGGCAGATGATTGCGAAAGCACGAAGCTATTTTCCCTCCAAAAAACGTCCAAAAATTAAATTCAAGGCGCGTAAATTTATTGGTGACGAAGACCGGGAAGAGAATTTCAATAATACCCTTTTCTGTAATACCCTAGGCCATTAGTCCATCGTACGGTAAAATTGGTCATACCGTTTGATTTTCTTCGTCTCCCGTTTAATTATTCATTATAATTAACTCATCCTAGTTTGAACATACAAGAAATATTGGTGTTTGGCACTGTGCAGAAATAATTCAATCAGCATATCATGGCTTGATTGAAATATTGGATACTTAGCAGTAGCAATACCACCGTCTTACTATAGCTAGATTATTGCTTTCATTTTCTACAAAAAGGGTCTGGTGGAAATTTCAGGTAAATGTGTTCAATTATACGATATTATTCGTTTATGCCAAGACGCAAACAATCGTTTTATCATCAAATAGTGCATTTTAAAAATTATCAGTTTGTTGGAATTAATTTAAATTTTATTGTTGGTTTAACTGGGAGTCATTTCATATTCTTCATGAACGACCAGGCGCTGTAGCTGAAGTCCGTCCGTCTGAAACTTATGTCATAGTAAACAAACTAAGCTGTAATCAGTATTGTTTTGTAAACCATTTCTGTTGCTTACTTTGTGAGGGATATCACGACAAGTATGTAACACACATCCAACTTCCTATTTTCTTGCATCGCGATTTTTTGAAATTATACACCCGTTTTTGACTTTGTATGAAAAAGAAAGGAAATGGGGTAAATGTCAAGGAGACAACATCCCATCTCCAGGCTAAAACGACCCAAAACAAAGCATCTAGAGGTCACTGTACGGTCTTTAACGCAATGAGGAACCTCACACCATATAGCAAACCCTTAACCCCCCCCCCGCCCAATGTAAAAAAGTGAATAAATCAATGGAAACAAACCACATCTAATAACCCAAATATCAAGAAGCAGACAAGGACAAGCCAATGACCAACATACTCCTGACTTGGGACAGTAATTTCTGCCTCTCCCCGTCGAATAACTAATAAATCAAGGGTTTCACTACAGTTTGCTTAGTTTGTATGAGCTGAGTAATATAAGAAAAAACCTAGGCCTTATATATTTCATAAGTATATGTAATTTGAAGTTCGATCCTAGTCTTTACTTGTGCCCTGGGTATGTACTTATGGTACGTTCAATATGGAAACCGATCGATCTTCGATGCAACATTCCACAATCCACATCAAGACGGACTTTTTTCATTGCGATATTACACCTGGCTTGAATATTGAGACAAGTATTACATGTTTCTGCGATTTTATCTCTATTAAGTATTAGTTTACCCTGCAGGTAGCCACAATTGATTGCTAAACATATGGCGTTTAAATACGAAGCTAAAATCGGGTGATTGTATCAATATATTCTAATGTGATTGCTAACAATCGATATGAAGACAAAAACACCCTGATTGTTTATTCATTGACATATTTTCTTTCATTATTATAGCACCTTTATTCTCTGTCATGCATACCTGCAACGTTCAGTCATATTGCATTTGCATAATAGATTTCTGATAAATGATTGTGCAGGATGTATTTGTATTTGTTACAAATTTCAAGACTAACGCTCTCTTCCAGTAGTAAGCTGTTTTCAGATGAATATCTAATAGTAATTTTAAAAAGTTATGTCCGAGAACGACAATGAATGAGTAATCGGAGGCAGAGATTGTTTTGTTTAAAGCGACGTCTCGCAAATCTTCCCGTGCGACTGAATTCAGAGATACTTGGCAAACATCTACTAGATATTTAAAAGCAACAACCCTAAATTATCAAAAAAAATCGCATTGCAGCTTTAAAAATTCGTATTTTAACCAATGCTGTTTGAGTGTTATAAGTAGATGTTTCATGTGAACATTGATACTCTCCCCTTCTCGCTTCGTGATGGGCTTAACGACGCGAGCAAGGGGAGAGAACCAGTCTGGATAACCTAGGCAAAATGCATGCATCGCAAAAGAACAAGAAATAAACAATTCAAAGACAATATTTCTGATTTGGTGAAAACACACACAAGGGATATTATTTTAATACATTTAAAAATGTTCCTCTGCATAACAATATAGCATTACGACCACGCAAAAAGATCAGCCTGTCTTGCTTTTTAGGGGAAAAATTTTTAATCAACGACAGAGTGACTTGTAAAAACAACATGGAATTACGCATACAAAATTTCATTTCGGTCGCCCATCCTATTACTACGAAAGAAATTTCATTTCACGTCAAGACATACTTCAGCGAAAAGGTCATTCCCGTTTAAATTACGGTTATTTCATATCAAACAAAGTAGCTTCGAACAATATGTATGGATTGATTTTTCGTTACCACTGCATATTGGAATCGTTTGAAGAAAACATTCACGTTCCCTTGACGAAAGACCGTAGTCTGTCTGTAAATAGGAGATATATTTGACTTCAATAGAGTAATTTACTGTGGTAGAATTGCCGCATATTCATGAGTCCAGTTGCGTAATTTTTCCCTTATTTTGACAAAATAGACATGTTTATTGTGTTCTGTTTGGTTTCATATCGCTGTAATGACTGTTAAAGCTCGCATAAAACTTAATTAATTTCTAATCCTGTCTGATTTGAATAATAACTTAATTTTTACAACTTCATTGTCTTTTATACTATAACATAAAAAAAAAACGATCTCCAATCCTCAACTTAAGCTGACGAGATGATTTCACTTAGGTTATGTTTTGATTTACAAATATCATTGGTAATGCGGGAATAATGGATTACATTTAGTTTCAAAGTTTTGAAATGCATAACGATTTAGTTTTGTAAGTCGCTTCTTCCGGCTGTTCTCAATATATTTGTCCCAAGTAGCAAAGTAAACATTACTGATATAATAATTCTTCATGTTTATTTTCTGTTTGTGTATTAGATTTAAAACATTTTTCATTAGCCCGGAATTATCCCTATACTCCAAATTAGTGTATGATTGCCCTTTTCCATTTTAATACATGCCTGAAGTTACGCCAAGACGTATAAATGACATTTGTACTATGTGTTTGAATGTTTACTTTACGTTATATTTGTAGTAATAGATACTCAGCTCACAAAAACTAAATTTTGTCACTGATTGTTTAGCTATAAATTTGCCTAATTCGTCGATTGTAGTTATTTGCAGTGAGCAGCTAGTGTCTTCGGAGAAGCTACCTTAAACAGATTATAGGCCACGTACTCTTTTGGAACTTCCAAAACGTAAGACAGGTTTTGCATCACAGAGTCCTCTTCCTTCTAAATAAGTAGTCAGTAGTCAATCTTGTTTGTCATGAAAATTGTACCTTGTTTTTAAGAAATTGTATTCGCGGTTTTTATAAAAATGCCCCTTAAATACAGAAATACTGAGGCTTCATTCTGTGTATTGTATTCGATGGATGTCCTGGTTCTTGATTTATTCTCCTATGTCAATATTTTTATTAAAGGGTACTTCTTTCAAACACTTTTGAATTATTGCTTTCTGTATTATTTGATTCAAACAAAATGTGCCGTTATTCTGCAACTCTGGTATTTTTGTATTGTTCCCCATCCACAAGAAACAATGCGATATGATTTCAAGCAGTTCATTCGAATTGGTGCTCTGGTTGATGACATGTTTTCTTCTCATCCAATTATGGCATACCGCATGGGAAAAACCATTCGTAAACATTTAGTTACTAACTGCTCTCAAACAAGAAGAGTGAATGCTGACTATCGGAGAACTTGAGAATGCAAAATAAGCAGAAATGTTGCTTTAGAAACGGTCAAGACAACAGACAATTGATTATATATAAAGCCTGTAAAACGTATAAAGAGCGTCTTGTTGATCATCTCCTCTGTCTTGCAAAGATTTTGTTTAAGTTGAGGGAAAATGCAACCATAAGTGTAATCCAATAAGCCAAAATAGTATCCCATAAAGGAACAAATGTTATTGATATATTTATGAGATTTGTACCGTCTAAAGTTTATTTCACCAGGTGAAAGCAGTAAACACTTTACAGCTGAAGATTATTTCACCGGGCGAGCTATGAAATTTGTTCCTTTGGAACTTATTTCACGGTGGATAATATAAATTACATAAGCCCATCCATTGCCTTTGAAAGGCAATGTACTTCAAACAGTGATAATGTATACAGAATAATGTAGACTAATGAATGTTTCGGTAGACAATCCATCTTCTACATTTTGGTTCTTTTTGGTCTTCAGGGTTGTTAAATATAATATCGAAAAATAAAACATTTATTTGATTGTTTGATGTCATACGTTCCAGACATTATAATCTTTGGACATGTTTCTAGGTCCAAGCCAATACAATGTATATTCTGACCTGTTTTGGTCTTTCAACAGCTTCTACTCTTCAATACTCATAAGTAACATTATATTTATATTCATTTATTCGGTTCAAATAGTCCATTTTGTTTGTTTTGTTTTTTTCATTACATATATGTGGATCTTTGTATATTCTGATATTGGACAATTAATTAAAATACGTTGTCAATGATTTTGATATTGCAGTTCTGAAGAATGTGATAGCAAGTTGAGGTATCATATTATATATTCTAATTATATAGCGGTGTACTTCTGAAAAAAAAAGATTTTGAATTTTTGTTTTGGATGTAATGTCCTTTTCTTCTATACTGTATATCTGTTTTGATCTTTTTTAATCGTCAGATTTACATTTTGATTATCTATTCATATATGGAGTAATTAAGACTATAGCCCCATTTACATGCACAGTTTTACACAGTTCTGTATTTTTACATAGGTATGCAAATTTGCACAAGTGTGCAAATACTGCATGTAAACGCAACTGCATACGTGTGTAAACTTAGCAAAGGGTGTAAATTTACACGAGGTCAGGGGCAAGTGTAAATGTATATTTGCACATGTGTAAATTTACACGGTATGTATTTTGAGCATGTAGATGCAAACTTAAAAATGCACCCTGTGCAAAATACTATGTCTGTCTATGAAACGGAAGAAAAGGGCCTTGCAACTTAAATGGATCCACGAAACTAATGCACACACAATGAACTGTTATCCCTATAAAATGCATACTTCTCTGACGGTTTTGTCTGATTTTGCGTTTTTTGCCTATTAGGAGAGAAATTGGACTCTGATTGAAAAAAAATGAAAAGATACGATGCAAAGTTATGTTTTTCCATCATTATACAAATTTCCAAGACTTAATGAAAACTTTTATTTTTTTTTCATGTTTTTCAACCCTTTTCACTTCTTGTAACTAGCCTTTTTAAATTGAAATACACACCTCAGATTAAATGCATGTAAAAACTTTTACATGCTGGTGTAGTTTTACACACTTGTAAATTTACATACTGTTGTAAATCTTGTGCATGTAAATGGGGCTTAAGTCTTTTTCTTTAAAATAGCTTAGTAATACATCGGCAAACGAATACCGAAGCAAGAATGAGGAAAGGGGAAATTCCAAAATCATAAATCCAAAATGTAGTAACTGATGAATACATTCCCATATCCCTTCCACAGCACAACTCTACTCGGTTGTGCCTTATTGGTTTCATTTACTTCAACTACTGTCTCTCTTCTTTCATTCTTTATACCTTCACGGCGATCTCTTTCATGTGAAAAATATATGCTTATAACATATTTTATCTATCGATTTAATTCAGGTATTACAATTTTTGTTTGCCGATATTCTTTATTGTTTAGTTCACACATTTCTGTATCTTTGATTTCTATAACAGTATATGCCCTGACAAATGTTAAAATAATAATGAAGGTAAATGTCAGCTTGATAAATTATTTATGATGGTACTCTTCAAGCAACCAAATACAAATTCATGTGTCAGAAAGACCTATCACCTGCGGGATCACCTGTTTCCACGTCTACATCCAGCAGAATGTTTTTTAAAGGTTCGGGGTCCATCGCCGTGTACTTGAAATGTCTATGATAAATCGCTTCGATATCGTATGTCAAAAAACGGAAATTAAGCACAGAAGCATATCAATCAAAATGACTGTTTTTGTCGACAATAGCATGTTATAGATTATTCTTGCGTTTATCCACATACATACATACATTGTTTGTACATGACGTTATATGTATATGTGCTAGCTTTTTCACATTTACATCTTTTGCATGGCATGTGTCTTAGTCTAAAGTGTTAAATATATCCTCCAATAAAGGACTAATGTCCGAAAAATTGGTTCGTTTTCAGACTCCTGTTTTTCGCCTTTTGGCCTTTCATTGCATCTTTATTTATGAATTTGTATTTCCATGTCCACAGAACAAGAAAAATACTTGTTTTGTTTAATTTCTCTCTTGAATTTCTCCGTATTCTTTCCGTGTTAGGTAATTACTGAAATTTGTTGTCATTTTTGCAGTTCAGAAGAATGTGATAGCAAGTCAAGGTATCATATTATCTCTTCTAATTACTAATTTGATCAGTAACTATTCTTTTAAATCTTTTGTTCTCAATTTTTCTATAGATACTTATACAAGAAAAGAAAAAAACTTTATGAAATATCTTTTGATCGTAACATATACATATAATTTGACTCTTTTCTGCTTACTATATATATTAGATTTTTTTATTTGTTAGATTTATATATTATTATTATATATGGTTAAGAATTCAGACTTATTTATTATATCATATATGGTTAAGAATTCAGACTTTTTTTTCTCTAAAATGCACTAATCACTGCTGAAAACATTCACTCTTTTTATCTTTCTTTATAGCACTACCGCTCGGTCGTGCCCTACTATTTTCACATCGTTACTTCATACACCAAGTTATGTTATGGTTATACTTGTAATATATTCTGCATATTTCATTTATTTCATATTCATTTTTGTTTGCTAGTATGTTCTTTTGTTTATTATGATCATAAAGTTTAATTAATTTCTAGTTTTTTTTTTCATTTTAAGTTGACAACATTTTCCCTGACAAAGGAAATATCAAAATAATAGAGATAATTAAGCTGTGCAATTACTGTTTTAAGATGGACACTCCCATGATGTAAACTCTATACTATTTGCATTGCAGGATGATAGATTTTATGTAAGATACAAGCCTTAACATTGGCACAAAGGACGGGAACCGAACATGTCTAGATTTTCCATTTAATTTGAGAAAATGAGGGCCGTATAAATTCGTATGAAAAGTACACTAAGAATTTCATAATAATTTTGGGAAAAAGTAGATGGTCACTTGGGAAGAAATTCAATACATAATATTTGGTTAATCTGAGTAGTTGTTAAATAACTCCTTTATACAAATAAGATCTTGGAACTTCTTTAATTTTATAAACTTTATTTTGTTCAGGAGTTTTGTCACTGATCTTCTAATTCATTTTTGAAAATCAATGATTAAGTCTTTAAGTGTCTTTGACTTCTCAGTGTAAATATATGTTTCTTCACAGTGTTTTTCAATCCAAGTCAATAGAAAATTTTGGCGCCGAATTTCTCTAAACTTGGGTCTAAAAAAACGAATCATCCAAAACAATCAATAGTTTTGCTTTATATTATTTCTAAACTGAAGCAAAATTCCATTTTTTATCCTACACACAAGGAGTAACCCAACTGCAACTGCAATCAAAGTCGTATTTTCTGTACATATCCTACTTACAACAGAATAGTCACTATACCAGACACTATTGATTACCGCATCACTTATAATTATAAATAAGAATTGACTTTAATTTCTGGATTTTTATCTGAAGGGGAGACAGAAACTTTATAGTCTCCTCTCGCTAGTAAAATAATTTTTCAGAAGGTATCCTGTATAATTCTGATACAATATCATGGCAATTTGCTGCATTCAAGAGAAATAATCAAGTAACTTTAAGAAACAATGAAGGGATATAGAGTAAATGCAAATGAGAAAAAGTCTCCACAAAAATTACATTGTGAACCAGGCAATGAAGTCTGTTAAAGCTAGTAAACATCGATACATACTTGGATTAAGTGCATGGACTAAACAACCCAACAGTAGAATTTAGAATCTGAATACACTTGTAATGTTATTGGTACCTGCATGAATACATTGTAATTTATTTTCAGTTCATTTTAAGTTATGTATATTCTTTTTAATTTCACTTTAGTTAACCTTTTTATTGCTTATGTTTGTGTTTTACTTTTTTAATTTGTTTATTTTAAACCTTTTAATTTCCAGTAGGTCTGTTGATGACGTAGAGCTTGAGATTGAACCAGAACCTAGGTATACATTTATTTTCAAATTTAGGGCCCTTTTCTCTTAATTTCATAAACATTTCTGAACCCTTTTCATTTCAAAATCGGGAAAATATTTGACAAACAACGCTGCATTTTCTGCTTCTATAGGCAAGTTGTGTCTCACCAATCATTCATGTCCGTTCATTAGCCTTACTAAATATCCATTCATCGCGACCCTCGAACAATTTATATGCAGTATTCTAAAGCAAAGTAGTTGACCATTAAATCATTCATAATGAATATCTTAGAGGTCATAGATTTACTGTTCGGATCATTTTGTCCAAAAAAGATATTTGTATTAACATTTATTGATTAATTGGTTAGGGTTTAACGTCCAGAGTGCAATATCTCAGATATATCAGGACGAGAATAAGTTAATCAATAAAAAAACTGTAATAAAAAGAGGGAAGAAATAAGGGGGCAACGAGTTTCGATTGCCACAAAATGTTTGGGGGGTCCTAACAAACGTTACACCAAACTACGATGGACCATTCACGAGTTATGGATATTAAAAATTTGTCATGTCTTTAAGTACATTTTTCTCGAAAACGGTAGTAGAAAGAAACCAGAACCTTTTCGATTCATCTTGGGTGATATTTGTTACATCTAAAAAAAAAACTTTGAACTATCTCATCAATCCTTGTTATTGGATTAACTCTGAAACCGTAACAGATAGCTGAACAAATATATGGATAAAATGTGTGTCTTCTTAAGATCTGAATTTGAAACATTGGGTCCAAAATTTTTAGACTAATCGTTTTCGGCTTATGGACCAATAATCGATCTTTGATGTCCGATTTTTAGTTTTTGCTTAAAGGTCAAATACCATTGAAAATACAAAAAGACATTCAATACGAAAAATTTCCAGGAACACGTGACCTTCAAAATGGGGTCAAGGTGACGCGTCAAGGTCACAGTCAAAAATTTTTTTTCATGTTTCCAGATCAATCGATGTACGTATCAAGTGGCTTGGAATGTTATAACGATGAATCAGTAATCAGAACATTATGACGCAACTTCCCGGAAAGACCTATCAATTGTTCTTCGATCAATTGACATACCAGTTTTCTTCTGTAATCTATGTGTAATTGTATGTCAAACAAGATCTGAAACAATAAAGTGTGCATATGCTTTACTTTTGTCGTCTGCTAAATATCATTTTTGACAACCAGCTGATAAAGTTTCAGTTTACCTTGTCAGCATGAAACCACAATTTAGATAACCTGACAAGCAGATCATTTATCATTTTAAACAGTAGCTGGATGTTTTATTTTAAGGAACTGATGTCATCCCTTTTACAGTGACCAATAACCTTTGACCCCTATATTTCTAAATGTAAAACATATCAACTAAATACAATGGTATAGGTCCCAAACACCTATTCCTTACACATTCCGAAATTTCTCCAAATAATTGCTCCAAGAAAAGTAATAAAACTTTGCAAACCCTTATCATGAAAACGGTCCATCCACCAACATTCATCCAAATGAACAAAAAATCTGTCAAAACCCAACAAACATTTTTCCCATTACAATTCACTACCTATTTATTACCATTTCCGAATAATATCACAAAACATGTTAAGGGCATTTTCTAAAATAACCCCCTCCCCTAATAACGAAACGATCCAAGACGGTTACAATCGCAACTTCTACAAAAACTACAAAACCCCACCAAATTTCATCGACCTACACTTACCCTCTTAGATACCTCTGTGAAAAGAAGAAAAAAAAGAAAACGATTTTGGTATCCCAATGGTGTTTTTCCGATGTACAGGAAAGACATTAAATATAGAAATAAATTGCATAGAGCGTGAAGTTTCCCCACACAGTTTGGCCTTCCGTATTATGACCTGACTACCTGCTTAGACAGGGCATTCCCCTATCTACTACCTAGGGACGCTCTTTAGTCGGACCCTGGAACCCGTATCAATATTTGTATCTATGAAATATCTTAATATTCTGTAGAGAAAACATTTACAGCTGTATAAATGGTAAAGTTATAATTTCCATATTCACACCGATCCCACCGCTGCCAACACAATACATTATGCAGAAATAATTAGAAATTTCGTATTTTTTCAGCAACAATTTACATCAATTCTTTTATAATAACTTATCATTAGTTTCGAGTTGTCAGTTTACATCCTGGCCTAAGAAAATCTGGTTGATAAAAATTACAACAAGGTGAACCCAAATAATTAGATACGAAAAAATTAGACCGCGATACCATACTCATCCTGGTTTACCAGTTAACAAAAAAAAAAAACCTTTCCGACTCATATTTCCGATGTAAATGAGAGATCAACTTGAATTAACAACGAAAGGATATGGAGTAAATGTACATGAGATAAAGTATCTACCAATGGAACAACGCTTTTGTCCTTCATCTTGAAGGCACCACGAGGCCTTCAACAATGGCCTATGCTCATACCTCAAAGTAAGTTCAAGACGGCCCTTAGCACCGGTTTTAAGTAGAATTCATTGCTAAATGTCGAGCAACTCTACATCCATGTATTTTCTCTTTTGTTCATGAATGTTATGTATATAAGCCTGTTGATGTATATTTCTACAACAATAATGTTTAAATTCAGGCGCGGATCCAGGCAATTAGAAAAGGGGGGGGTTCCAACTGGAAGTGAACGGAGATTTCACGAAAATTGGGGAGGGGGGGTATTTTAATAAAACATCAGGATATTCATTAAAAAATACATCATTGTCTAGAAAAAAAGGGGGTTCAGGGGGTTGGATCCGCCAATGTAAATTTACATTGTAGTAGAAATGAAATATACCCTTATATATACTCGAGAGAAATCAGAAAAAAATATTTTCAAAAATGTCGAACGTTAGTTTCGCAAACAATTCATTTATTTACTTAATAACACATACTCTAGACATTTGCTTGATCGTTTTAGGTTTGCAATAACTCGCTCAGGTTTATAGTTTTAAAGTACTGTAATGTGGCTTTTCATGAATCTTTGTTTACAATAATAAATGAAGCATTTAAATAAACGTGCATGCTTATTATAAGCAAATAAATTGCTTCCTGCTTAGTATCGATCTAATTACAGTTTCAATCTCGAGCTTTATATTGTTCAAGCAGATATAAATACTATACGTTTGGTAAATCGATCGAGTAAACCGTATATAGATACACAAAACGCGTTTTATTGACCTAAATAGCAAGTAAATATATGTCACAACTCAACTCGTTTGAATCTAATGAATATAGGCCTGTTTTTTTTAATTCTCAAACATGTTTCAGGTCAAACAAAATCTGAAATATGTTTTAAGGTAAACCTTAAACATGTTTTAATTCATAATAAAACAAGTTTAAAGTTTCAGATAAAAATTTTGAACCATGCTTAAAACATGGTCTGAACCATTTAACCATTTAACCAAATGATTGAGAGATAAAAAATAATAAAACACTGAAACAAAAACAAATGTTTAACCAATATAATAAAACAGACCTTAACTCAAATTAAGCAATGTTGTATCAACACATCAAAATACACGTTAACTGTGATGTAAATACATGTACATGTACTATGTATGATCTTTTACATTTTTCACATGATATCGTATTACATGTATGTTCAAAATGAAAAAAAGGTATCAAATAAACTTAAAAGCCTGCTGTTTCCATATCGTCAAATTACAATGTTTATCTTATATCAACCGATTGTGAATAGTACTTCCCTCCCCGTATCCCCCCAATATAAGATGAACGCGGTTTATCAGAAAGTTATCTATTGCCTCCGTAGTATTTAAAACAACCTACAAATAGTAATATACATAAACATAATACCCTAGCTTGCATTTCGTTTCATACCCGTGCTTGCGCCTCCGCTAACTGTGTCATACTCGCGCTTGCTCTGCAACTGGGCATACTCGCGCTTGCTCTGCAACTGACAGTTTCATACTCGCGCTTGCTTTGCAACTGACAGTTTCATCCCCGCGCTTGTTCTGAAACTGACAGTTCATCCCCGCGCTTGTTCTGTAACTGACAGTTCATCCCCGCGCTTTTTCTGCAACTGACAGTTCATCCCCGCGCTTGTTCTGCAACTGACAGTACATCCCCGCGCTTGCTTTGCAACTGACAGTTAATTCCCGCGCTTGCTCCGCCACTGACTGTTTGATACTGTTATTGGAATGATTCCCCAGGTTTGTGTAATGCAACAATAAAGTAATTAGGAAGATGACTATGCAAACAATTAATTATTATATTGCCATTGTGTATTAAGAGGGGAATGATGGTTTCAAACAACCCATCGTTTTTTATCAACGGCAAACAATGCTTTTATTTCCTTTTAACAGTTAACACAAAGTAACAATTTAACAGAACAGAAAACACAAAATTGTTAAAAACTGATTTATTTCACCAAAACATTTAACAACCAGTTGAAAATGCCCAAAAACACGTTAACAGAAAAGGTCCTCCCTCTATTAATGTACATATAGCATATGAATAATATTTGGTTGAGACAATTGAACAAATAAAACGTTTCCATATCGGTGTAAATCAAAATGGCTAAGTGAAAATGTCAAAGAAGGTACGGCGAGTGCTCATAATCAATAAAGACAACTATAATTGAGGAGATGTGAAACAAAAATTCCATAAAATCATCAAACTTTCTAGACAGAATCTATATCGAAATGAAACTTGATGAATATTTATACATTTGTTTCAAGTGATGCATTTGTCGTCTGCTTCAGAAACGTCGAGACATTTTTATTTTCCAAAAATTAAATTCAGTATTAAAAGGGTATTTTTCACAACCAGAAAAAAGCACTGTCTCAATGACGGAGAACAATTAAATCGAGATTAAAGAAAGAAATCAGGATAATAATAAGAAACGCAACATTAACAATAAATCTCCCAACTTCGTTTTGGAGACTTAATTACAATAACTGCAGGTAAATGAATCAGGGAACGATTTTTTTCCAACGGTAGTTCTAGAAACTTGAAAACAAAAAGAAGAATAAAAATTAGGTTGAACGCCTAGGATAATCACAATAAAATTTCAGTTCCGTCGTTGTATATATTAGAATTTGATATCTCGAATAACCACATTTTAAATACATTCATTAATGTAAAACAGGGGATGGATGTACCTGTGGTCAACGTGTAGCAAGTGAATTGCGCCTAAACCGGCGCTATGGGCCGTGTTGAAATTTCTATGAGGTAAAAGTGTTTGCTCTTTGTTGAAGGCCTCGTGGTGACTTCAAGATGAAGAACAACAATGAAAGCGTTGTTCCATTTGTTTAATCTTACCATATATTTATAGGGATATTGTCCAATGTACATTTACTCCATTTCCCTTTATTTGTTTATTGGGTGATAGAGTTGGGTGATGGAAATTTGTGCCGTTACTGGTATGAATCCTTATCCTAAGGAATAAAAGTAATATATAAGATATTACATATGAATTATATGTTTCTTATGTTTGTTTTTTTTTTCAGAATGGCAACCTTTACTGTCGGAGGTGGTGGTCATGACGATGGAGATTTCACAGGCCCATATGATGGTAATATCCGCCATGTTGCCAAAAAGGCAGCCTCCTTAAGTCTTCCAGGGACGCTGGGCTCCAATTCAAGATCTCTCTTCATCTTTAGCGAGGAAAACTTCATTAGGAAATATGCCAAGATAATCATCGAATGGGGATATCCTTTTGTTTAAATGTAGGTTTGCTTGTTTTCAATTTCTAGGAAAGATTTTTCGTTTGAAATCTGTAAAAATAGTAGTGGAAATTCAGTTTAACAATTGAATTGTGCTTTCTATTCCTCACAACGTACATCGATTGAAAATCTTAATATATGTAACCAAATTCAATTCTTTTCAAAGTGCAAACAAAATCTATTACTGAGTTATTATGCGAATTCAAATACATAATTTCGGCCAGACTGATATGATAATCGCGTGGTTGAAACGTTGTCTATGATTTGATGTGTTTAAGCTGGCAATATGGGCAAGTTACTTGACCAGTTTAAGTCAATTTTAACCGAATTTTAACCGAATTGATGACAACGAGGATGTTACAAATAAGCAGTTATAAGACTTTTCTCTGCTCTACAAATGTATGTTTTGATCTTAGTAACTTATGTCCAGCAAGGCTCTCATTACATCAACATTTACTAACTAAAGGTATCTTGCAACAACATTAGATGCTCCCATTCTCTCACATATTTAGGAGTAATGGTAAGTATCCTTCCTTTTTATGATGGCAATAATCCTCAATATTCTCACTGTTGAGAAAAATGTAATAGACATCTCGTGTAAAGCTGTCTTTCCAAATTCGTAAAACAGACTGGGAAGTTGTCCTGGTATATTAGTTTACGATGTCATGGTATTGACAGAAATGCAATTTGAATTGATATATTGCCACATTGAAGCACCACACACAGCAAACACAGTGATAAATACATGACCAAAAATGGAAGACACTATTTCACTTTTTTGAAAATATCAAAGACTGTTGGTAAAGTGATTGCGTCATTTAATCAGTCGGTGGTGTTAAATTATCTAAATCCCTTTTCAAATCACATTTTGGCTTACCATTTGGACATAACGTTGAATAAAAGATGGGAAGATCACCTTTATACTGAAAGTTAAATCAGTTTAATCCAGAACATTGGTCAGGACCTAAGTACCAAGCTGACTTTCCGCCTTTAGATAGGCCTTGCTGGAGTCTCGATGGACAGGCGTAACTTATCTGCCATTTTCAGGAAAAGCGGAAACGACCGATTTGCACGAGATTAAGTATCGTTTCCGCTACCAGTTATAAACTTTATTATGATTCGCGCCATAACCCTGACCTACAGTGTTTCCATGTAGCGGTAACAATTTCCGCCAGTCAGATAAGAATATTCAAGTAGGACACAGAGTTCATTTACTAGGGTCGAACCCAAGTATTTCTGCCAGGTTGTGTTCCTGACCACTACGACTGTTTAAACAAACAAATTATATGTATTTGTATGAAATATAATAATGATCCAGTATATGTATTTGTATGAAATATAATAAGGATCCAGTATTTTGATGATGGTATAAATTTCTATACTTAAATGTCATCTCCTACATATTGATCAACGTGAAAATTTCCATAATCCGGTGCTAATATTTTCTTTTTCATAAATAATTCATCAGCATAATTGTGATATAGCCCATCACGAATGATACACATATCCTTTTATTGGGTCATTATGGCTTATTCTACGGTGATTTATAAATTCGACGTAAAAAAGGGAAATGATGTTTTGGGAAAAAAATCAGTTTATTATATTTTTTTCCAAATCGATTAAATCTTACTGAAACGCATATCGAAGAGATCAGTTGTCTATTGTGTTGTCCAAGTTACCTGCAATTTTCAGGAAGCCTTCAATCATAGGTACAAATAAGCATTAGGGAAAAAGGTTCCGTCTCAAACACGAAATCCTTCGGCTTATACAGATTTTAATATAGATTGGATCCCAACATATCAAAATTAGTACAAAGGAAGTTGCAAAACTTTCAATGAAAAATTTATCCCAGCAAAGGTCTGTCCTAAACGTCAAACAGCCTAGGATTTTCGTTTCCGAATGTTTTCCAGTGAAGAAACACACACACATACACACGCATCTGCAGATCTAACGTCAATGCAAGTAAGATACTTTATTATGATGTGTGGTCTTGAAATGGGGAGATATAGGAACGTCATGATTTCAAGTCTGGTCCTTTCAAATTATTCACATGCATCCATGACGCAATGACTGCTATCCCTCTTTCAAAGTAATAAATATATCCGGTAAGAACAAAATCAATACACAGATTTTCTACCAATAATTACTTTATTCGTCAAGCTAATACACAAATGTCGTGAAACAGTCAAAATGTAATAAAATCTCTGGTCTAATGAGAAGAGATTCATTTTTGGGTCATCTTTAGATTGACCCGTTGTAAGTAATGGCTTCATTTACAATTTTTACACATTTAGACGGATGTTGCAAATGGAAATGTGACATTTGTCGTCTTTTACTGAAAAAAGGCAATATACAATGCACGTTACCATTTGTAGAATCGGTTTTTACTTGGAGATATCAAAAGTTGGCCGTCTTCACAAATTCTGATCGTTTTTTCACTAATGGTAACAGTCTTGACATATCCAAAAACTTAAAGGAATTCTCATTATGTTCTACCAGTTATACTTTAGTGATACCTTCACCTCAAAATCAACCCTGCAATGAGTGATGTATAGAAAAATATTTCAGTTATAAGCTTCCACTTTTTCCATCAAATGTCATTGAATGATTTCTACCAACAGGTGCATGTTTCGTTCAAAATTGTACCTTTCTCCCTCTATTCCATTCACAGCCTTGTGGAGAGTGGTTGAATTTAATAAGTGCATGTGTTTCTTTCCTTTGAGTAATATTCAAAACAAAACAATCGAATTATGACACAACGTAACGTAGTCCATAATAATGTCACCTGAACTTACTTTTAGTAGAATATTCAGTTTGATTCTGGCTTTATTCCATGAGTGTAATAGGACTGTAATCAGGCATGTGAAATACCAAGACTCTACCTAGGTCTCTGAAGTTTATTAATAACAGCACACATTTAACCCTGCTTTTTATGTTGTACGCAGAGTTCCCTTTTAATCAAATTGACGACACGCTAGCTCTGGATTCTTAATCTGATGGCAAATTACCGAACAGTGTGGTCAAGAGCCGAAGTTCATGAGACAAAAAGACAAGTCAGTTGGAAACCACCGTTAAAATTGTCGACCGCAATGGTCCTGACTTGGTACAGACATTTCAAATTAAATGATGGGTTAAACCGGTTTTATGGCTAGCAGACTGACATTTGTTTTCAAATTCGTTGGTTCTCTACGCACACCGACAGGACATCGAGTATATGGCTGTTAATCGTCACTGAAGGGTGCCCTTCTGCAGACTAATCTTGCTGGTGCTGAACATATGGTTTCAGTCTCAGTCTCAACATCTCCTAGGACTTCAGACAGCCTATCTCCCCAGGATATATATGTATAATTATCTGAATCTTCATACTCTGTAATAGTAGTATCACCATCAGTGGTGATATCAATAACAGAGCCTGTTTTCTTTTTCGACTTAAGCTTTCGTCTTTTCTATTCCTCTTCGAAGGTAAGGGGGGGTGGTTTATTATGGTTATCTGAAGTTACTCTAGTCAGATGACCAATGGGGAATAGTAAATTCCTGTGTAAGGTAGATTTCTCATAACCCCTTTCAACTTCATGCATACACGAGAAAATCTTTGTTCGGTTGACAAACAACGATGTATGCATTTTTTTTCATTTATCCACCAACTTGCTAATACCATCATAAGCCATAATTTTGACAGGTACCTTATCTGAACGTTCAAGTATACAGCTCCTCTAGTTCTCAAGTCGTAGCTTGTACTTTCATTGACACTGATGTTACCAACTCATATGAACTCTTAAGTCGGTTTCTAAGATTATCCGTGTAAGTTAAGGTTAGATGATGTCGCTTTCGTTGTATACTTGTATACCAAATGACGTATTAATTGGCAAACGTAGGTTCCTTCAAAACAACAAAATGAAGGTTAATTGGTTCATGGTATCGTGCCGAGTACAGTTGTAGGCATGTGAGGCAATGGCGACATTGTGTTTCCTATCAGTCTTTTGATGTAGTTCTAGTGTAAAGTTCATATCAACCATGTACCAATGAATCCTAAAAAATTGTCCATTGCTCGTTTGGTGGACGTTACTGATGCATTCCGGTGATGTTGCAAAGTACTTTGATAACTCTTGTTTTGAAAGTTGACATCCTGAATAAACACGTTACAGAAACACATATATAATGGACGATAAAGTTGTTATAGAAGGCCCCGCCGTTGTTCTTACGAGCTGATAGTGTGTTGGAATTGCAATTCGAAGAGTTTTCAATACTTTTGGAACTAATGATGATAGTAACACAACTGGGTTGATGGTTTCAATCTTTCGTTGGTAAATTCCATCCATTTAGATCAGCTTTTATGACAATTTCTCCACATCACCGAATGAATGGGAAAATGGCTTCCTCTCAAGATGATTATCCAGATCTAAAGGACCGGATTCATGACGTTTTTATGTTTAGTTGTCGACATTACCCATAACCTCGCCTATAATCCTGAACCTCATCGATTATCTCAGATGACATACTTAAACTATCTGCATATGGTGTACTGTCGGCATTGCAAGTGCCTACAAAAAATCTGAATCGTGGTTTTTCGCTTCGCCCCCGAGTAGACCTTGCAGTCGTAAATGTTCATCACCATCACTGGATACTAGACGATATCTTATGTCAAAGTCAAATGACCCTATAGCAACTTTCCGACGGCATTTAACAAGATCTAAGTGACGGGGTATTATAGGTGATGACTGCAGACTTTGGTCATGTAAAGTTTTCTGCAAATTTCTCTGTCACTGTCCACTTCAATGCAAGGAATTTCAATTTGCAGACATAGTAATTCTTTTCTGACGTACCAAATCCCGACTGGCGTAGGCAATATCCTTTGGGATCCTTGTTGGCTCTTCTGTAATACTGTACCAAGTCCTTTTCCGTTTGCATCTGTGTGGAGTTCAAAAGTCTCTTTAATAGCTGGAAATCCTACGATGGGTAGATTGGTAAGCTTGTTCTTCAGTATCTCAAATGTCATTTGTTCTGTGCTGACCCATTGCCAAACCTTTGATGTTGTTGCTTTGTCCTTTTTATTTCCTCTGTCGTTTTAATGGTGTGGGCAAAAGGCCATTCAGTGCGGGTCTGGAATTCTATGAGAAGTCCCTTAGAAACTTTCTATTGCACCCCGGAAACCCAAGGTATTGGCGTATTGCTTCTTTTGTTGGAACTGGCCAGTTCACTACCTTGTCCACTTTAGCAAGGTCTTATTCAGTCCCGTTTTCACTCAATGACTTTGTGTCCGATATACTTGACTCTCTTCGCGAAGCAGCATTTGGCAAGTGATAACATGAATCCAGTTGAGGTCTGCAAGTATGTTCTCCATTACTCGCTGATATGAGCAATTTTGGACAATCTCTGTATCCAGGCCCAGTTCATGCCCAGAAAGGATTTGAAATTCCCCTTCCCCCCAGAATTTAGTTTTAACTGAAATTATGTTATTTCTATATCTAATCGATTTCAAGGCAAGAAGACGAGGACTCAAAATAACAAAGTAACTGTTAATTTGGTTTCTGTGGGACATTTCGTCAACTGTCTTTCCAGTGTAAATCAGATCAAAATATTTAGAAGTTCATAAACCGTAATATGTGTAAAAGCTAAAGGAAAACAAATTGATCTCTGAAATGGAAAGCAAAAATCAGCCAAGGACAGAGCTACGCGCGATTAAGACACTCCTGTTTTAAATAAAAAAATTTAAAACGCAGAAGCGAGTGGATGTTTCAAAATTTTATATCAATGTTGAATTCTATTTATTTTTTCATATACATATTAAACTTAATTTAATCCATAAATTGTTATTTTTGGCATAAATATCGTTAAATGCCAATATTCCCATCTCCCAAACACAGAAAGAAGATTATACTAACAATCGTATAGTCCAAAAGTCATTATTCTCTGGCTGTCAAATGTTACGAGATGAGAGACAGGTCTGATGAAGATGAGATGATCTGAATTTCCTATATTCACACAAATTAGTCTTATTTATGACTATCTTCTCGATCTGCTGAAGAAAATATTGATTTATCAATTATAGTGAAAATTTATGGTATATAAGAGATATAGACGTTAGGATGTGTTGGATATAACATCCTTTTTGATTTTATAATCATGATTTCTCAGAATCGCATAATATGACGATCGTAGAACTTCGTTGCCCAAGGTTGGAAATTGATCTCTACTGCCATTAAGATGCACGCACGTATATACACTAGTATGCACTTATACACTTTAGTTTTTTTCTGTAATTTATTGTCTAGTAATATTGAAAGATATCGGAAATTAAAGTATTCGAATGCGACATTTAAACATGACGGCTATAAACATAGATTAATACATAGCCGATGTCCATATCATTCCGAGTCGAACAGGCCAAGGAGAACTTATGAAAAACTTTTTCATTGTATGTTTAATTTTTTGTTATTTTATTTTTTTGTTTGCCCCATTGTATCAGGCATTATAGTAAACATTTGTATACAAAACCTTTGTTAGTTTTCCTTAACCAGATTTACGCCTTTTGAGTATATGGTATTACTGACCATTATAGCCAACTGTATAGTACTTGCCTTGGAGGAACATCTCCCGGAGTTTGATAAGACTCCATTAGCAGTTCAACTGGTATGTATATACTATTCCAGTCATATGTTTAGCATTGCTTAATTCCAAAACAAAACAACACAACAACAACCCAAGAAAAACATCAATAAAAAGACGAACGTAAACAAGAATGGGAACTCGGGATAGCCGGACTTCCTACCGGCACTAGCAAAAGCTAGAGATAGGTTTAAATGACTTCAAATTGCTTCATGATGCCGAAAAACAACAATGATAGCGTTGTTCCATTTGCTTAATCTTACCATGTATTTATAGGAATTTTGTCCCAAGTTCATTTATTCCATATCTCCTTTTTGCATTCGTAGAATTCTATGTGAAATTATGCGAAAAGACTTCGAAATTCACATATCTTCATACTAATGACCACCATCTTTACAACAGACTTAAAGACATAACGAAAACTAGTAACAACATTTATAGTCCCTACAGGACTATATAATAATAATGTAATGTAACTGTGCAACAATACTTCACAATATTTTTGTGATAATTTTCCATTTAGTGTAAAGCTATAAATTTGAAATTTATATTGCAGTCAAAATTCTTTTATCATTGAGTATATCAAAGCCTTTGTTTTTTCGGGTAGTTTTTGTTTAAGATGACCTGATCATTAGAATCTTTGATTTCATACTAACTAAAATCAAAGAAAGGCATTACATTTATTCCATACACTACACTTGCATTCTGGTCCATTCCTGAACTGGAGTACTTGTTTTTAATTTGAGAAAATCTGTTTTCAGGCTGTGTTCAGCCTGGTTAGTTATTCCAGAGAACATGAGCTGCATAGCGAAATGATTTTATGCCAAAAGATGAAGTAATGTTCAAAACTTTTTTCTGTATATCTGAAGGAATAGTATGAATGGTTTTATTAACCAAATCACTTAATCAAGGATGAGCTAGATAATTTTAACTTTTGAACGTCTGATACGGCGAATCAGTAGAGTAGGCAGCCCAGCTTTCTGTAGAAGCTAAAAATATGACAATATATTGTCGTCGTAAACGAAACGAAAAGCTCATTTTTGCACCAATATAAACGTCATATTCCAGCTGGTCTATGACTAGCTATGACTAGAGACATATAATTATAATTAATTATATGTCTCTGCTATTCCCAACAATTTCACTATTTTTAATAGCAAACTAAAGTGGACAAAAATAACTGTTTGGTTAATATTTACAAAAATGGCAAAGGAATAATTAGTTTTTATAATTGAATTGTAAATATTGATAAATGAATAATAAATATCAATAAACGAATTGTTAATATAAATAAATGAATTATAGATATTTATAACTGAATTATAAATATCTATAAATGAATTATAAATATTTATAAATGATTTGTTAATGTTAATAATTGAATTATGAATATTAAGAAATCAGCTAGAATTATAAATATTTGTAAATCCTTTCTTAATATTCATAATTGATTTACTATTGCCATAAATGAATTGTTAATATAAATATAGCTTTAATTTTACAATTGAATAATAAATACTAATATTAATAAATGAATTAAAAATATTAATAAATGAATTATGATTTTAATAAATAAATTATTAATATTATGATTATATTACAAATATTTACAAATAAATTATAAATTTTTATAATTATAAATTGTAAATATTAATAATAAATAACTAAATACCGAAGTTACTGTGAATTTTGATACTGCATATGCGCATTTCGACAACTTATGTCTTAATAAAGTATTTTGGTCCACTCAGTTGGCTTGCCCTGCCTTTTCGCAAAATAATTTTGTATTTTAATTGTTTGGTTCATATCAAAAATTTATTACCAACTACTATTGCCGCAGTGAATTCTGTCAGGATTAGCCTGCATTTTGTTCGAATTAATTTAAAAATTACTTTATATATTTTAGGAAGCAACAGAGGTGTATTTTCTAGGGATATTCTGTGTAGAGGCACTGCTGAAAATAGTAGCTTTAGGATTTTGTTTACATCGAGGTTCTTATTTGCGTAACGTGTGGAACATTATGGATTTTGTTGTTGTAGTAACTGGGTAAGTTGACGCACAAGTTTAAATTTGGCGCCAAATTGAAGGGGGAAGTAACTTTTCGTGATATGTAAACTCTCCTGTTTCGAAACCAGAAAAGGCCAAAATCTGGGGGAAATACAAAGATGTTACATTTTCATTTTGCATTTACCAACTACTTGAGTGGTTTATTACTGAATATGACTTCATACTGGAATTTTGATGCTGGGTGAAACAGATATGTTCAGCAAAAGAGAATGTAATCCACTTCAGTTTTGTCTTTAAAATAATCACCCCCTCAAGTCAATAAGCACAGGCAAAGGCTCCGGGTTCATAAAAATCCACACTCCACTCTACATGTATTCACTTGGTATATGTGAGAGGAAGGCTCTGATTCCTATCAATCAAGTGCACAGGATTTTTACATGGCCTTCGCCACCCTAATCCCTTTTGGGATTCGAAGCCAGAGATGTTTTTTGATCAAAAAACATCTCTGGCTTCGAATATCGCCACCCCCAAAATGACATTGAAGAAAAAATGCCTTCACCACCCCCAAAATGACACTGAAGAAAAAATGCCTGTTGTCAAAAGTTTTGTCATGTTGTGATATCCATGGAGAGGGGCATATGTTTCATTAAAATCCTTAGGAAGAGAAAGTGCTCTTAATTTTGTTTAAATCGAAAGGAGGTACTTACATTGGTATTTCAGTGAAATCCATATGACATGATATTGATAAGTAGACATGGGCTATTTGGATTTTAACAGGTTGCAGGATTTCCTAATGCTTGGTTTTTAATCATACATATCAACCCTCCCACATTCTGTCTGTCACCTGCACGGGTCATTGAAATCAACCCCATTCGAAAGTTTTGACCCCATTCTTTCAAAAATATAAAAAGCACAAATAATTAAATAAATAAAAAAAATGTTCATTTACTGCTTTCTTTTCAACATAATTATCCACAAAACAGCCTTAATTCAACCTAATTTAAGGATACTACTTAAAGGATTAGCCTTCCCATTAAATGAACACTTTTCGGTGGTGTTTACATTGACCTGAATGGAATAATTACCTGGTCATGAAGGCATTCCCAGTATGATTATTGACAATGAAGTGCCTTTAAAATAGGATTTTGCATATTTTCAGATCTTTTTAACTCCTAATTTTTGTGAAATTTTTAGGAATGCATAGATATATTAAAAATGGCAGGTTGTCTCCCCTTTATTTTTCATGTTTAGCTATTTGATTTTTTTACCGTCAATATCAAGATACATTGCTGTTCCCCAGCAGTTGTTTTATAGATAAAACACAAAAAGATGTTTAAGACCCTATTTGCTTATATTTTTACAAAAAAAAAAAAATGTTCTACTTATATACCATATAACTGCATCAAAAATCAAATGATATATAAAACAAGATTAGCAAAGGTACATGTAGTTAGTGCCACCTGTGAGATCTCAGTAGGTAATCAAGGACATTAAACACTCAAAGGTAGTTAGAGGTTAAACATAATAAAGATAAATAGTGTATGAAAACTGATAATCAGAAATAGCTAGAATACTGAAATGGCATGAATCTACCTAATGTTTCATTGAAATAATGGATATATATTGACTGTGTCTATAATGAGGTAGTTAAAAAACTATTTATGTTGAAAATCTTTGTCTTTATAACCTGAACACATGTCATGACACTTTATCACCCCCAAGGGCAATGGTAAAGGGGGGTCATCACCCCTTTTTTACAGCTTTAGAGGTTGACAGGTATCGTATTTATTCCAAATTTCAGGTACATCACCTTAAAACTGGTACCAATTTTCAATGTAAACATGTCAAACATTATTTCATACATGTGATCTCCAGACGGCAGCATGGAAATTTCCTTGATTTACATAGACTTTTTTTCTTCCAAAATTTCAGATTTATGCCAAAAAAATTGGCTTCCGAGAAAAATAAACTAAATGAGAACAAAATTTATTGGCTTTTTTTGTTTGAAATGAACAGTTAGAACCAGAACAGTTAATCAGGAGGAGTTTTGTCTCGTCTCTGGATTCCAAATCTCAAGTACATGAGGGTTCTGTCAGGGTGGTACCTCTTAATTTCATTTTGGTTAATTATAATACATTACTGCTACATTTCATTTTGTAGCTATAGGATGACTTAGTATTTATATACTTTTTGTTGATTATAGTAAAATCTTGAAATTTAGATGGCAATAGCATTTTTCTTGATTTATTGATATGCCTAATTATTTATTTGGCAATTGTGCCATGTACAACTGTAATACATGTAGTAGCATGTACAAAATTCTTTGAATCTTTTATACAATAGTCTATTTTTGGCAGTTTTTTTTCCTGAAATCATGTCCCATTTTTAGTTCACCTCAACGAAGTTGAGGGGGACTATTGGAGTACCCCCGGCGTCCGCGTCTATGTCCGCTTCCGCATTTGGGCATATATCTCTGCAACTATGCATGGTAGGGTCATCAAACTTTGTATGGAGGTGCATCTTGGGCTATCTCACAGCCTCCACGAAAATTGGGTCTCTCTGACCTATATCTTATGCTTGATTGATTTACATTCAAGTTTTCGGACGAGTTCAGATCTCAGTCACTATACATGGTAGGATCATGTAACCTTGCACATGCATGCATCTCTGATGGTAGGTCAGCATCCAGGCAAATATAGGACACTTTGACCTATATTTTATGCTTGATTGATTCACATTCAAGTTTTCGGACGAGTTCAGATCTCAGTCACTATACATTGTAGGATCATGTAACCTTGCACATGCATACATCTCTGATGGTGGGTCAGCATCCAGGCAAAATTAGGTCACTTTGGCCTATATTTTACACTTGATTGATTTACATTCAAGTTTTCGGACAAGTTCAGATCTCAGTAACTATACATGGTAGGATCATGTAACCTTGCATATGCATGCGACTCTGATGATGGATCAGCATCCAGGCAAAATTAGGTCACTTTGACCTATATTTTATGTTTGATTGATTTACATTCAAGTTTTCGGACGAGTTCAGATCTCAGTCACTACACATGGTAGGATCATGTAACCTTGCACATGCATGCATCTCTGATGGTTGGTCAGCATCCATGCAAAATTAGGACACCTTGACCTATATTTTACACTTGATTGATTTACATTCAAGTTTTAGGACAAGTTCAGATCTCAGTCTCTATACATGGTACGATCATGTAACCTGGCATATATGCATATAACTCTGATGGTAGATCAGCTTCCAGACAAAATTAGGTCACTTTGACCTATATTTTCCACTTGATTGATTTACATCCAAATTTTTGGACGAGTTTAGATATCAGTCACTATACATGGTAGGATCATGTAACCTTGCATATGCATCCATCTCTGATGATAGATCAGCATCCAACATTGACCTATATTTTCTGCTTGATTGATTTACATTCAAGTTTTTGGACAAGTTCAGATCTCAGTCACTGTACATTATAGGATAATGTAACCTTGCATAGGCATGCATCCCTGATGGTACATCAGCATCCAGGCAAAAGTAGGTCACTTTGACTTATATTTTATGCATGAGTGATTTATGTTCAAGTTTTCAGACAAGTTCAGAACTCAGTCACTATACATGGTAGGATCATGTAACCTTGCTTAGGCATGCAAATGGGATGTCAATATCCAGTCAAAATTTTGTTACTGTGACAAAGTGCCATAATGAGGCGAACTCTGTAATCGTTGATTACCTACATGTTTGTATGTTTTTGTCAACTTTACCATTTCACAGGTGGACAAAATAATGATGTGCCTTTTTTAATTGCATACTTGCAAACTTGATATGTAAGGTGTTGTAAAAAAACTCCAAAAAAATTGACAACAAATTTTTAGGATTGGTGAAATTTGGACATGCTAAACTAATATCAAAAGTATTTCTGACCTTGACCTTGTTATTTTTAAAGCAAAATACAACTGAACTTTTGGCTGACGTATGTGGAAAAGTTGTTCTAGATTATTGAATGTATGACCTGAAAACATTCATAATTTACAAACACAATTAATGACTTCCAACCCAAATTCCAATTTACAGCCTTTCAAAAAACGAGCAATTAATTATATGTTGTCAAAATTTTCACAAATGTACAAAGTCAAATTGATTTTTTTAATTGTTTTCATGTTAGATGGTAGATCATATTTTAGATTACTGAACATTATGTATAAGAATACAAGTTAAAGTATGAACCCTTTTCTCATGAAAAACACATCTAACATTAGATTGATCATGACTTGACATGCATATTGAAATATGGTTATTCTATAAAAGTTAATGGCCATTTATTCTTTTAAGTCCTGACCATGCATATATTTTTATTGTTTTTATGTATATGAAGAGTTTTTGATCATCATGATCATCTAAGATCAATTGTAGATGCAGAAAATGATTCATTTTAATTCATGATAATCCAAGGCCATTAAACCTTCCCTGAAAAATGTTTGTTTCTTGATCTTGCAGTCTTTTTCACACAAAAAAAACTACAATAAAAATTAGTAGTAAGTCTTTAATATTTCATATTGACTTAACAATTAAGATTTATCATAAGATTTTTTGTGAAAAGGGCTCCTGGATGTTAGGTTAGGAGTGTTTTCTTTATTTAATCAAGAACTAAATCAAGACAACTACTTCAGTATATGGATATCTTAATTAATTCTGGGCATGATCATAGAAAAAGAACCCTGAAATTCAACTAACTCCTCAGATTTGTTAAGGAAAGAAAGAGGGAACTACCACAATGAAATTTACAGATAAAGTTTAAGAACTCTTCCATGATAAATACAGAAACTAATTTCTCAAACATACAAAAATGTAAAAAGCTTAAGAAATGAAATATTAATTTTGGCCTAAACTGACTAACTAAAACAGAATTGCCTCAAATTGTATTGATAGTTTGCAGTGTATATACAGTACAAACAGAGGCATTCAGTTAAAAATCACTCTGGTCCGACAATTTTCACCCTTGTCACCCCAGAATTCACAAGCATTGTCGGTGTTTGTCCGGCAAAATTGTCGGTAAAATTTCACCCCAAAAATCGTCGGTAATTTTCTTTGATGTTGGGTCAATTAATAAATGCCGGTGAAAGTTGGACTTTCACCAGAATTGTCGGAGTTTTAGTGTCCTATTTGTCTCTTCAAAAAGAAAATTCAAGTTTTAGGCTAATATCAAGAGGAAANGTTTCGTGTGACTTCCCTTTCAAAAATCGTATTTCCGAATCAAAAAGATAATTGGATGGCTTCGACGAAACATATACCTATGTAATAATATCTCCTCCTCAATTTCCATTTGACAGAGAATAGTGGGTTAAAACACGCCAAATTTCAAAACGTAAGCCTCTGTAGATTCTCGTACTGACATGCTAGAATGTAAGGGTTGCACGAAATTGAAGCAAGGAATTTCTATTTTTATGACCAATCAAAATACAGTTTAGCGGATTCCCCTTAAAAATAGGCTCGCACGTATTGTTTGTGACAAAAATAGGAGCCAAAGAAGTGGTCTCTTCCAAAATTCGCCGAGGCATTTCGATTATTATCTGAGCAAAAAGGAACTTTTATACTATTGGAAAGCTCTTTCGGATAAAACACATATATGAAGATGTTAGGATAAAAAAATTGAGAAAAGTTATCCACTCAATAAAGAATTTCACCGTCTGTTGAGCGTTGCATCGTGTAAAAAATAATAAATGCTTTTATGGAATGTTTTAAGTAATTCTTGGAACCTGAATATTCACTGAAATATTCCCTGCAAGGATTTGTGAATATTGATTTTCTCTGAAGCCAATTGCGTTTGATCTTTATTTATTTTTATTCAAAGTTATTAATAGCGTGCTATTTATAGGTTGTCACTCGCAAAGATTTACCTTGACCTAACAAAACCAAATTACGCAATTGTAAGGCTGATATTCGTGTAAATTTTTTAATAATAAGTAACAAATTATTTTATATAATATTATCTTTTAACAACTTTGAGTTCTGACAGTGACATGTTCATACGAATTTTATAAGTTATTTTCTGCCATACGCATAATATTTTTTTAAAAAATATCCTCTCGATCTTCCGACTATTTGAAATATTAAAAGCATGCTTTTCCAAAATAATAAACTGCACTAAGAGATGATTACTTCGTATACACAAGTAGATAAACATTGACAAGTACAATTAACAACAGCAGGTGAGTTAATCCACTGTTGATTAGTTTCTCGGACATCCGTGAATGTCAGGTTTGTTGTTGGACATTCACCCTGTTTCACCCACAATTCACCGATGTCGGATTTGAGTGATTTGTAACTGAATGCCTCTGTTTGTACTGTACTTTTAAATGTCACAGATTTGAATTTCTGGTAACATTGAAAATATAATTTAACAACAATATGAACAGATCAAATATCAAGTTACCAATCATTCCTCATATTTTGGTTTTGATTAATCACTAGAACATTTAGCTAAGATGTGATTCTTATTTAACAGTTATTCGGTGTTGATGCCATAAACACACATTTACTGTATTTATTTGTTAATATAAATAGTAATGTCATAAAATTGTTACTTTAATTTAATACATTATACGATAGTAATTAAATTTACTTCATTTTACATTTGTTCATCCTGTTGTTGAATGTCTACATATACATTTGAATGCTGTATGAATTTCCTTCATTGTATATACTGCAGTTAAATTTATTACATCCTACATATTGTAGTTACTTTTCTACCTTGCTATTAAATTGACCAGTAAATACTGTAGTTAAATTTACTACATTGTACATACTGTAATTAAATTTACAACATTGTACATACTGTTGTTAAATTTACTACATTGTTCATACTGTATCAATTTCCTTCATGTTCATTGTATATACTGCAGTTAAATTTATTACATCCTACATATTGTAGTTACTTTTACTACCTTGCTATTAAATTAACCAGTAAATACTGTAGTTAAATTTACTACATTGTACATACTGTAATTAAATTTACTACATTGCACATACTGTAGTTAAATTTACTACAAATTACTAGATTGTACACACTGTAGTAAAATTTACTATGTTGTAAATACTGTAGTTAAATTTGCTATGTTGTACATACTGTAGTTAGTTTTACTACATTGTTATACCCCCAAGAACGAAGTTCAGGGGGTATATAGCAATCACTCTGTCCGTCTGTCTGTATGTCTGTCTGTCCATCTGTCTGTCTGTCCATCTGTCTGTCTGTCTGTCTGTCTGTGATAGCAAACAATTTTTCGTAACAGTTTTCTCAGTAACTACTCATCACTGCAACTTGAAATTTTGTATGCAAGTTTAGCATGATGTCCTATACTGCAAGTAGCTATTTCAGGATTACCAGACATCTACTTCCTGTTTACCGACTTAGTTAATTTTCAAGATCTTTTGTCATTCGCAAAAAATTTTGGTCACAGTTTTCTCAGTAACTACTCTGAACTGCAACTTGAAATTTTGTATGCAAGTTTAGAAAGATGTCCTTTACCGCAAGTAGCATTTTTCAGGATTGCTGGACATGTACTTCCTGTTTACCAACTTAGTTAATTTCGGAATCTTTTGTCAATTATAGAAAATTTTTGTCACAGTTTTCTCAGTAACTACTCATCACTGCAACTTGAAATTTTGTATTCAAGTTTAGAATGATGTCCTATACTGCAAGTAGCAATTAAAGGATTGCCGACCAACTTCTTCCTGTTTACCGGGAATTGTGCAATTATAACCAATTTTGTGACAAATTAAATTGGGGATCTTCTACTCCCATGAGGAGTGGGGGTATCATTTTGTGGCCCTCCAGGCCACAGTACCTCTAGTATAAACCAGAAATGTAGTTAAATTTGAGTGTATATACTGCAGTTAAATTTACTACATTGTACATATGGTGGTTAAATTTACTGTATTTTACTTACTGTAGTTAAATTTTAGTGTATATACTATAGTTAAATTTACTGCATTGTGCATACTAGTTAAAATTACTCTGTTGTACATACTGTAGTTCATTGTTTGTACTTTAGTTTACCACATTGTAAAATTGTACTTTGCTGTTTTAATACTACATTGTCAAGATTGTAGTAGGTTAGTTTTCTGATTACAATGATGATGTGTTTAAATTAACTATATACATGTGTAGGTTGATTGAGTATGTCTTTCCATCATTTGACCAACCTGCTGTCCGATCATTGAGAGTTTTACGACCATTAAAACTTGTAACAGGAATTGAAAGTAAGTGTTAGATAGGTCCTTTCACCCAACCTTACTTTGGAACAAAGACTAGTGGGATGAATTCCACACAAATGGGAAACCTTGATATATGCTTAGAACCTGTTCAATCCTTAGTTCACCTGTGGTTAAAAGAATTGTCAGAGATTGCTTCAACATACCTTTTTCCTTATTTATGGTGGTAAATTATTTTTTATTCAGAAATTATTAGGACAAATTAAGGATCAGATTATTATCCGGCCCCCATTTGCTAAAAAGGTATATGTTTTTCTAATAATTTTCAACAGAACTAAATAAATAATTCATTTGTTTTCACTGTATCCTAGCTCTAACATTATTTCAATGTTGTTTTTGCTTTGCTTGATTTGCCGAAAAAATTTGATAATGCGGAAAATTTTATGATAAAAAGTAAGTCCTTCCCTTGAAAACAAGGATTTAAAAATTTTGAAATTTAAATTATTGTTTAGAAACAGTAATGATAAGATTATGTAACCATGATGGATGTTTTATTTGCTGTCAGTAATTACACCAGAAAAGTCTGTAAATTATTGATGAGAACTGTTTAAAGATTATAAATTGCATGATTTTACACTGGATCGATTTTGTCAGGCAAAAATTTCCAAATTTGACATTCTTAGGACAGAATAAAGGAATTTCTACAAGGTTAATAGATTCTCTGAACATTTGATTTAATAAATAAAACTGAATAGAAATATTCTTCCTTATCAGAACTGTTTTCATTTTTGTCTTTTTATTTTTGGCTAAAAACACCTGTCCGTCATATCTAGTAAGTTTTTCCAAAGGACCAAATAATGATTTATACTGAATCCAGTCATGATAGAAATTTTACTACCTTTAAATAAACATGTACCGGTATTCGTAAACTTTCAATATATTCATTGATGCCCTTAAACAATGATAAAACATATCCCCCCACCCCAAAAAAAAAATTAGTTCAAATTTGAATAACGTTAGAAATAGCTAAATTCATGAGAATAAACCAAACAAATATCTTTGTAGGTATTTACTAAATAATGTAATGAACATGCCAACATATATGCCGTTTCTTAAATAAGCAGCAAATTCTGGGTTTTCCAAAAAAGGGTTTCCATTAATTTGAAGGAAGTCATTTCCCATGAAAACAAAATAATTTACAGTAGCTATTTACGTAAATCTGCATGCTATAAATAAATCAAACAATCCCTTCCAAGCATGTAAGCAATCCTGTCACGTTTTACGATCTAGCCTACACAATCTCTGGGGTAGTGTACCTACAAATGTGAACAGATTATCCATTGAAAAAGACAACTATCACTACAATTTAATCCTTTACTAAATTTATTATTGGTTGTTCATGAAAAAAAACAAAATAAAAAAGGCAGTTCATCTGAGAAAGGAATAGTAAACAGACATATATAAGTACGTGCATAGTAGTTGTTTTGGTAAAACACTGATGCGTTTTGGAACATTGTTTAACTAAAAGGATTAAATTCTGTCATTTTACATTTGTTTGTGCTGATAATAACACATTGTAAAAGATGGTTGTCTTTTTGTGTGAAGTGTTAGCAGGATTGACAAACAAAGGATCCAAATAGCTGTGTGTGTTTTAGTGTTAACTACCTTGGCTTGAATTATCTCCTTTTTAGTGAGTATGTATTAGTGTTATTACCTTAGTGAATTACCTCCCTCTGGTGAAGGTAGAATAATGGTGTTGGGAATATAATTTTTTTTAGGTTTATAACCATATACCCATCCATATCTAGTTCATCAACCACATCTAGTTCATCGATAGATCTGAGGACATTAAGGGCCGTCAGAGTGTTACGGCCCCTCAAGTTAGTTTCTGGAATTCCAAGTATGTATTGATATTTAAGTATAAACCTTTATGCCACATAAAAAAACACATATTATGTAATTCTTGAAGTTTCTATGCTGTAAATATGTTTCCTAATTTTGTCTTGTCAAGGTAACGGTAAATATATTATACATGCATATGCTCACTTTTTGCATGTCACAAGATGATGCCAAACTTCAAAGTGGCTTCTAAAAGATAATTAACTTAAGCTTTGAAAAGCAATGAAAAACTTAAACTTTGGAGAGCAATGGGAGCAGACATACATTCATGTACTTCAAAAAAACTTAGTCTTGTTGACAGACACCTATGATACATGTAGTACAAATGTAAATATTAGAAAAAAAGGCAGTAGATGAACCAAATATATAAAATTGAAATATTATTGGAGAAAATTAACACAAACAAAACAAGCAAAGTGCTAAAATAAATTATAAATAAACAAGTAAAATGCAAGCTTAAACAGTTATTCGTCTCAAAGTTTTTTTGTTATTAATAGTGTGAAATGTCTATTTTCAGGTCTTCAGGTTGTGCTAAAGTCTATCATACGGGCAATGGCCCCATTGTTACAAGTTTGTCTTTTGGTGCTTTTTGCTATTGTAATGTTTGCTATAGTTGGATTAGAGTTCTACGTAGGAGTATTCCATAGAGCCTGTTTCAAAAAAAATGTTCTTATAGATAGAAATAGTGAAGGTAAGTAGGACTGTATTCCATTGATTTATTAACATGAATGGATACCAGTTATGTAAACTGTATTCCATTGAATTTATTATGAAT
>MJUU01007594.1:165977-178923 GCA_002080025.1 Modiolus philippinarum
TACTCCGTATCCTTTCATTCATTGTTTATTATTGATTATTTGAAGTTTATAACACTGTAAAACAATTGCATATATTTGATATTTATCTCAAAATAAATACATGGTACCATGCAAACAGTTATAAAAAATGAACATCTTTGTGAAAACAATTTTGTTGCTTAAACAGATGTTTGCAGTCGTGAATACATTACAAGTGATGCTATTAAATTTGAGATTTGCTATTGAGGATACATCTAATGAAGTCAGTTAGGAGTGGTCTACATAACACGAGAAATAAAATGAAAAACCAATTGTGCCATATTTTAGAAAACAATTGATAAATGTGTCATTTATGTAAGATTTCATTTTATTGCTTCGTTTGATCAAAATATCTGCACTTAATGCAATACATTTCAGTGTCATACCAGTAAGATCCTCACAAATATTTTTAAAATATCATTTGTAAAAGACAACTTTGATGTTAAATACTGCAGCAACTCTGGTTGTTTATCGAAGTAATAATTTTTTGGGTAATGGATTTATCTTTAGTGGTAATTCTGAGAGTTTAAGTTTATAATAGACAGTATCTGAGCTCTGATATAAGGATTCACCAGGCCACTTAATTTTAAAAACGTTACAGTAAAGAAACAGCATGTCATAAAGCCTAAAACGTCATGAAATTATGTTTAAAGTACCTTCTTAGTCACACAGAGCCACACAGTGACTTGAGGCAGACAAACTACTTATGGTGAACCTAAATACCAGAACTCGGATATGGTCTATTGGCCTTTAGTCTGAAACTTTACTGATTTCAACAAGAATGGAAAAAGAACTAAAACAAAAACGAAACAAGAAGAAACAACCAAAACAAACAAACAAAAATAACAAAAGGTCAGATCCGAATATTGCTTTTGTATCTAATGGCAAATGACTCTTCTAAAGTACATGTATAAGAATATATAAAAACTAATAATTGTAGAGATCTGCATAGCAATTAATATCTGTAAATTCTGCATAAATGCAGTTTTACTTTGTTTATATGATTGTAATTTTGTAATGGTTGATAATTATACCATAACTAATCTGAGATTCTGATTATCGCAGAATATTCAGCTAACGATTGAATAACAAATATTCACGAATATGCTCAGGGCATGAGTGAATTACAGTGTTTTTCTATCATCCTATATTTTTAACGACGTCTATTGTGACGTCACTTCCTAAAGAGTGAAATTATGGAAAATAATTTCACAGTTGATTATCACTTTTATTTCACTGAGAAATTTCAATCTTTCACCCCAATCTATATAATAATGCTAATTATTTGAATTAAGGATGGTCTCTCCTCAGGTTTTTGAAACCATCTCTGACTTTCGGAATTCTCTTATTTTATCCATTATGATGCACTAGAAAATTTTTGAACACTGACCCCCATTTTTCTTTTCAAAATATGATAGTATCATCTTCAATAGACTTCTGACAAAATTTGAGGAAATTCTTGATATTCCTTCATCGCATTTCAAATGTTGATTACCTTAATGCAAAATGAATGAAAAGTCTAGAGATTAAGTTCCATTTCCCGCCAAATTTCAGGCATCTAAATCTCAAAAACGGCCACACTGACCTATCAATTTTTTTTGCTGAAAATGATGCATGATCCATATTCTAATAAATAAAAATAATAATTTTCAATCTTTGATATAATAAACTTGAGGAGTGACCATCCTTAAATTTTACAATATTTGATTATTTACAGATAATATAGATTTAGGTGATGAAGAGGACATTCGACCATGTCACGATGAATCAGGTGGTGCTTATTATTTAGGGGGATTTACATGTCGAGAAAATATATCAGAGTGCCGACAAACATGGCAAGGACCAAATTTTGGAATAACTAGTTTTGATGACATAGGATATGCTATGCTTACAGTATTTCAGTGTGTTACAATGGAAGGGTGGACAAATGTGTTATATTATGTAAGTATTCTTGTTTGGTGTCTCCAGGTGTAAAAGTCTGCACTATTACTGCATTAGCCACTAGTTGATACCAAGACCAATACAAATCAATTTGGATTAGTGATAAGTTTAGAAATTTTTATAGATGAATTAAAGAAAACTTTGAAAAAGTGGCTTTTAGACTAGAAACTGAAAAAGTTTTTGGCCCAGACTACTTTAAGTCGACATACAGGGATTACAAAAAGTTGTCTTATAGCTACGTTGTCTTTAAATTTGTTAATCCATATATTCTTCAAAACTGTAAGTCAGATTTAAAGTAAACTTTCAGATTATCTTGTTCACATGACCTACTTTTGCACCTTTTACATTAAATTTTTATTTTACCCGTTTTAGACGTTCGCTTAGCTAAAAGGAGCTCATTTTTAGTGCCCGCTATACAAATATCCCATGGAACACTTTTCTTTTGTGTGTAGACACTCAGGAAGATATTGTTTGAATTCTCAAAGAAGCTTTTCAGTCATGTTAGTGTATTAAGATACGTACTTCATAGGTCAAGGATGGAACTCAGGTTTAGCCTGGGAGTGAACTACAGCACACTTCTACTAACATAGCCCTAATTACAATGTATGTATCCATGGAAACCTCATTAATAAGGAAAATAGACATTTCCATACTATGTTACATAACTTAAGCTTAAAATAGTCTCCCGATTGCATAATGTTTACATATCCATACTTCATTAGGGAAAAATTAGATTATCCTAATGATACTCTAGGGGCCTTTGACATTATTATGTAGGAAATTTAATATTTATGTTATGCAATTATCTTAACTTTGTAACTCAATTATATTTAGAACTGAGCAGTTTTATAGATAAAAGCTGTATGGGTCTACCATGTATGAAGTTATACTTTGAAATGAAACAAAATGTATAGCAAATGGTTAAACAACATCCTTTAATAAATTTACCCTGAATAAAGTTTTCTTCTGTAAATGGATCTTTACAGTGTTGTTAGGAAGATTGATGCACATGACCTCATTTTCCACAGATGAAATGACCAACCTGAAGTGTTGATTTTTGTGATGCAACAATCGTAACCATGACTTTTATATCCATGGCTGTGAAAAGTATACTCAAATTTCATTGACACTGCCAATAAGTTGATATCTATATGCCTAAAAAACAACCTATTGCCAATTGATAACATACAAATTAGTATCCTATTCATATAAGCAATGACATAGAGTACATTTTCACTAAATTACTTTTTCAAATATAGACCATTCACCTTCAAAATAAGAATAGTGGAGATGGCCTTGAAAGAAAGTGCACAAAACTCAATTTATCTACTTAAACAGTAGACGTATTTCTCACAAATTTCATGTATCAAGTTCAGATGAACTTTAAATTTGCCGAGACATATGTTGCTGTGTATTTATAATAAAGAGAATGTAGGAGTAGAGTATCTAATCAAAGTTTGTTTTAAATAACTTAGTCAGCAATCATATCCAGAATGTCATGCATGAAATTGTGTATCGATATTGTTAAATAAATGCTGAACATCATTTTTTCACTGACTGCTATTATTGTGAAGACAAAATATGAAAGAACTCTGTGCAAAAATTGCAAATATGGAAACGAATGTTTTAGGGACCGGTGTTACGTTTCCACTTCTTGACTATCCAATACATTCTTTGATTCATATATAGTCGAACTTTGATGCCTCTAAAACCAAAGGGACAGATGAAAACAGTTCAAGCAAGAGTGGTGTTTGAGCTATTTAAGTGGAACTATGGTTAAATTTGAACAAAGGGACCAGAAAATGTGTTTGAGGCATCCATGGTGTTGGAGCTATTGCAGTTCAAAGTTCTACTAAATATCATGATCCTGAATGAAATAATATTTTAAGAAAAAAGTCTTCTTTTCAGTGAAATTCTTTTGCATTTGGTTTATTTTCGCAAATTTTTAGTTCGCCTCAACGAAGTTGAGGGGGACTATTGGAGTACCCCCAGCGTCCGCATCTGCGTCTACGTCTACGTCCGCGTCCCATTTGGGCATATATCTCTGCAACTATGCATGGTAGGGTCATCAAACTTTGTATGCAGGTGCATCTTGGGCTATCTCACAGCCTCCAAGAAAATTGGGTCTCTCTGACCTATATTTTCCTTTTGAACGACTAACATTCAAGTTTACATCCAAGTTCAGATCTCCGTCACTATACATGGTAGGATCATGTAACCTTGCATATGCATGCATCTTTGATGGTAGGTCAGCATCCAGGCAAAATTAGGTCACTTTGACCTATATTTTCTGCTTGAACGACTAACATTCAAGTTTACGTCCGAGTTCAGATCTCAGTCACTATACATGGTAGTATTATGTAACCTTGCATATGTATGCATCTCTGATGGTAGGTCAGCATCCAGGCAAAATTAGGTCACTTTGACATGTATTTTCCGCTTGAACGACTTACATTCAAGTTTACGTCTGAGTTCAGATCTCAGTCACTATACATGGTAGGATCTTGTAACCTAGCATATGTATGCATCTCTGATGGTAGGTCAGCATCCAGGCAAAATTAGGTCACTTTGACCTATATTTTCCGCTTGAACGACTAACATTCAAGTTTACGTCCGAGTTCAGATCTCAGTCACTATACATGGTAGGATCATGTAACCTTGCATATGCATGCATCTCTGATGGTAGGTCAGCATCCAGGCAAAATTAGGTCACTTTGACCTATATTTTACGCTTGATTGATTGACATTCAAGTTTTCAGACGAGTTCAGATCTCAGTCACTATACATGATAGGATCATGTAACCTTCCATATGCATGCAACTCTGATGGTGTATCAGCATCCAGGCAAAATTGGGTCACTTTGACCTATATTTTACGCTTGATTGAATTACCTTCAAGTTTGAGGACGAGTTCAGATCTTAGTCACTATACATGGTATCATCATGTAACCTGGCATATGCATATAACTCTGATGGTAGATCAGCATCCAGACAAAGTAAGGTCACTTTGACCTATATTTTCCGCTTGATTGATTTACATCCAAGTTTTTGGACAAGGTCAGATATCAGTCACTTTACATGGTAGGATCATGTAACCTTGCATATGCATCCATCTCTGATGATAGATCAGCATCCAACATTGACCTATATTTTCCGCTTGATTGATTTACATACGTTTTTGGACAAGTTCAGATCTCAGTCACTGTACATGGTAGGATAATGTAACCTTGCATAGGCATGCATCCCTGATGGTACATCAGCATCCAGGCAAAAGTAGGTCACTTTGACTTATGTTTTACACATGAGTGATTTATGTCCTAGTTTTCAGGCAAGTTCAGATCTCAGCCACTATACATGGTAGGATCATGTAACCTTGCTTAGGCATGCAAATGTGATGTCAACATCAAATTTTGTTACTGTGACAAAGAGGCAAACTTTGTAATCGTTGATTACCTATGTTTGGTTATTAGTCAGTGATTTAAACATTGTTCAAGGATTGGGTCTCACAAGTTTTATTGATTCCTGAATCAACAGAAAAGATCTAATCTAAATGTACAGAGGCATTGGTATATCATTACACCCCTTCATTCTTGTGAATGGGACATGAATGTGACGTCCTGTTTAGAGAGGGCCATAAAAACTGATACATATGATTAGACCTACCCTGTTGCAGCAATCTTGCCATATATTGCAATTAATGAGATATTCTGTAACAAAGTTTTATGGAGAAAACATTCGTAATAGAAAGGGTCATGATAAAAGAAAGACTAATGTATAAATTTCAGAAAATGCCAGTAGAAAATTTCCGTTATTGATTCGTAAAAGTAAAAATAATCACTAGCCATACGTTATTGTATGTTCTATTATAAAATCCTGTTTCTAATTGATTCAAACAGAATTTATAGCACATTATGGCATATTGTCTACTTTAACATAGTGTTATCTTTATTAATCCCTTAAGAATTTTACTATCATTGATCAAGTCGAAAAAATTCTGCAGAATTAACAAGATTTCCCTGAGGGTTAAGTAGTACAACCATGTCTTCGCTGAGGCTTCTAATGGGGCTGTAGATGGAAATATTGTATTTCAGTTCTTTATATAGCTATATATTCTCTGATGCTGCTAATGGGGCTGTGGATGGAAATATTGTATTTCAGTTCTGTATGTAGATATATATTCACTGGGGCTTCTGATGAAGTTCTTGGTTTAAAGATTGTATTTAAGTCCTAACTTATAACTGTTTCTAAAGGTCGCTGATTAAAGATATGCATGTTTGATATTCGAGTACATAGATTTCCAATAGCAGACTTTTATCCGATAGAAAAAAAATGATAGATATAACTCTATAGATTTATTTCAGTAGCTATACAGAACAGCATTTTTCATTGGACACCTTATTAAATTGTCACAGCTTTCAAATTTTTAGTAAAAAACAATGAATTCATAATCAATAAAGAATATTGCAATAACATGTTTAAGTTCATATTTTTAAAAGTAGTATGACAATGTTTGAATTTTTTTCACATACTGAAATGGTACTAGTTGACCATGACATTATGAACTAAATCTTAAAATAAAGGACCCTTCCATGAACAACTTATACTGCTCTTTGAGATGGTAACAATGAGACAACAAACAGGGGACCTTGAATCAAGATTTTTTTATATCATATGTGTACTGACATTTAGAAAATTGCCATTTCTTATCATTTCCACATATCGTTTAGCTTCTGAAATCAACAATCTAATTACAGTTGAACTCTGATGCATTTGAGGGCAGTTGATAAAACAACATGGATATCGCGAACTCTCTTTGTTGTCCTTCCGTTCAAGTTCAGACATACATTTAATCTCAAGGGGGTCTTAGTTTGGGGTCCCTTTCCCGAATTCTTGACAATACTTTTTAATTTTCACCGTTTCATGGACAGGAAAATATTTAACAAAGACTTTTAAACAACATCCCTTTTCCCGGTTCACAGGATTTTTTCAGCTTTTCCCGCTTCATGCACTACACCCTTTCCACTTTTCACCAGCAATTTTTTGTGACGATCCCATTTCCCACTCACTTAAATCGTCAATTTCAATTCCCGCTTAAGACCCCATTGTGACCCACTGAAAATGTCTTTTAGGTCAAACTGTTTTCATTGGTACCCTTGATGTTGGAGTCTACAAAATTTGACTGCATTGCAATTCAAAATTTCCTTATATGTAATACATCATGTGGACATTTTCATTAAAAAAGATATCTTCCAAGTAAGACTTTTTTGAAAGTTATTTAAATGGAACATCCTTTCTAAATTCTTGTAGGTAGTAAATTTAAGCCAGTAAATTGACTAAACTGACCAATCACTTCTGTAGCTCAGTAGGTTAGGTGGCTCTCCAACCTGATGGGGGTTCCATGTTCAAATTTTGGTTTTGATCTTTAGTTAATTTTTTGAATTTAAATATGCTCTCCCTTATATTTGGGTGCTTAACCAAAATATCCATGATGGCTTCAGTTGAAACAAAGGCAAAATATATATAGATTTGTATCATGAGTCATACAAACACATTCTGAGGCAAATGAAGTGTAACACAACTACCTACTTATAAAAAATGTGTACCTTCAAGTAGGTAGTAAATTTAAATAGTCAGTAAATTGACTGAGCTAAAGAATATATTCTAGATCTCAAGTGGTTAGGCAGCTCATCATAATCCTGGGCTCTATTCCTAGTGGTGACATCAGTCAATTTCATAAGCAGAGTCATAATACTTTGGAAGTACGGTACTTTTATTCGTGGACATCAATTTGCATGGTTGTCATAAATATTACTGTTTCGTGAGTATTTGATTTCACGGTTTCCAAATTCCATACATTAAGACTCATAGGAAATTTCCATTTTGCTAGGAACTTAATTTTGGTGGTTGTAGCAAATAAAATTGGAACCCAACAAACAATAGAACTTTCACAGTATATACTTCTTAAAATTATAAACTCAAATAGACTAAATTTTATTAGCTGTATATATGTACCTTCTGACAGAACTTATACTTAAATCCTGGCATCTTTGTTTTCAAGTTGCAAATTTTTCCATTCATTTCATTTTAAATTCTAAAAAAAGAAAACTGAATAATTTCATTTTAACTTCATTACCATGCTATTTTATTTCAGAGAGTTTCCTGAGGGAAAACACCACAGGAAGCAAAATTAATTTCAGTAGAATCAATCAAAAGTTTTCAATAAGTTATAACAATTCTGAAATTCTTGCCTTTTCAAATTACAATACAATTTTTGATGCTAATAAGGAAACTTTGTTTATATTGGAAAGAGAAGGTCTTTTGGGGAAAATATTATTAGATTTTTTACATGGTGATAAAGTAAAAGAAACTGATGTAGTAAAGTTAAATTAGCTTGTAGCTGAGACAAATTCTTAGAAATGTCAATATTGATTGAAAAATATGAAAATACAGCTCTGTTGTTTTGGAATCTCAGCTTTGTACAGTTTTTCAACCTCTATGAATTTTTTGATGATCAAGTGTTACTTCTTGTTACAATGTAGGAAGGGAATTATTCACACAGGGATACAAATTACCAGGGCCCAATAGCCCAAGGCCCCTAAAAATCGTGTTGTCTACTAAAATTTTATATCCTTTAGCCCAGGTTGCTACAAAAATATTTTGCCCTTTTGGCTTTTGGTTGACAGTATAGACTAAGTTCTTAAACAGCTAACTGTTTGATGCAGACAAAGTATGTAGTCTTGAGAGATTATAACACTCTCTGCATGTAAAAACCCTTTGTAACAAGCTCTTTCTGTTACTGGTTGTCATACATGCCTTTACTATTGGCTATCAGAATATTCTGGCCCATGGCCTATTTAAGATGATAGTTTGATTAGTATTGGGCAACATATTCTTTTCTGTAATATAGATGACATAGTGCTGACAAAACAACTATCAAATAGCTAAGATGGGACTGGAAAGGAGGGAATATTCTATAAGGCAACATCAATTTTCACATTTTGTTACTTACCGCACGGTAGTTGTTTTATCTATATATATGAAAAAGAAATGGAAATGGGATTAATGTCAAGGAGACAACATCCCATATCCAGGTTAAAATGACCCAAAACAAAGCATATGTTATAACAGAATATTTTTGTTCTATTTTCAGACAAATGATGCTGTCGGGCCTTACTTTAATTGGATCTATTTTTATCCACTTATTATATTAGGATCATTTTTTATGCTCAACTTAGTTTTAGGAGTTCTGAGTGGGTAAGTAATGTTAATTAACAAATACTTATGTAACAAATAATGAGTGTAAATACTGGTTAATACATGTGTCGTCTAGCCATGTGGCCCTGCGAATTCACAAAACAAATTGTAATTTGATAATAAATTATGCCTTAACATGATCTGTGAGGATTATGACATCAATTTTTATACGCCTGTTTTACCTGGCGGTATATAGTGATCATGGTGTCTGTCCGTCAGTCCTTCTGTTCATTTTTTTATTCGTCCGTCCGCCATAGGGTACCAACTTTGTGGTGACAACTCCTCCTAGACCACTTGATGAAATTAATAAAACTTTCACAGAATGTTCAGTACATATTGCAATTGTTCACCAGCTGTTTGAAAATTTGATTACATTTTTTTTTCTGGAATTCAACAGTGGAGGGGGGTATGATATTAGTGAGCTCTAGTTTAAAGGATTTTTGCTGGTTCTGTTTTGGATTTTTGTCAGATTTTTGGACCTCTCTGGTTTTATCCATTTAAAAGCTTAATAACCTTTTGCCCGGTAACCCTTATTTTTTCTCATAATTTCTTTTTAAATATCTTTTGGAGCATTCTGATAGAATTTTATTCAATTGGTGTTATTTGTCACATTTATTATTGGATAAACATTCCTCATGTTAAACCTACAAAAAATGCAGAGGAGTTCAGTTTCATGCTATTTTTTGAAACACTTCTCAAAATTACATCGGTAAACCATCAATTTTTTTTTTGCTGAAATTACCTCTTTTTAAATTTGTGACCAAAAATCACTTTTAATTGAAATCCTAGTTATTTTAGAATTGACCAGGGAACATACTTAAACATGAAAAAAAATAATAATCGTAAAAAATGCAACTTCTGGGTACTATAAATGTACCGTTAAGTTTCAAAATTTGAGAAGACTCGCATATATCAGAAGTTTTTTGGAAGAATTATACTCAAGCTTTTAGAATAAATTTTACACATACAAACAATACACACAATAAATATGATAATTGCCGTTCAAATCCTATATCTATTCAAAGTAATCTGTTTGTGTGAAGTACAGTGATGTTCTATGATTGCCTCAAGTCAGATTCACAATACTTCCTGGTTGAGGATAGAACTCTAATTAGATATATAGGATGCGTTTAGACATTGCCTTTATGTGCCATGCAACTATTAAAGAGGGTCCTACAGGGAGTGTTGGGGTACAAACGAATATAGTTAAATAAATAGTATAGTCACCCTGTTCAATGCCCAGGAATAATTTTGTAAATTTACGATGTACAAGAAATAATTACAATAGTATATTGAGCAGATGTATCATGATTAAGAGAGGTGATGATAATGATTGGAGTTTAAAGTCCCAATTACCAGACTGGTAATTGCGGACAAATGACATTCTTCTTTGTTGTTATTTCTTTCTTTTTAGCTCACCTGGCTATGCCAGGGTGAGCTTTTGCCATCACTTGGCGTCCGTCGTCCGTCCCTCGTCCGTCCGTCCGGCGTAAACTTTTCATTCAAAGATCTTCTCCTCTGAAACCACTNTTTTTTTAATGGATTCCTTGTGAAAAATTAATATGGCGCTCAGCTATTAGATTTTTGATAACCTGTTTCCTTTCCCAGCTATGAGGGGCCGAACGGGGCCAAAATTGCGAATTTGCAGATTATGTAGAATTTTTTTTTTTCATCGGATTTCGATGGGATTTTTTTCGTTGGATTCCTCTTGATCTATGCTTTCAGTAGTATGCCAACAGATTTTGCGTGGATCTTACCGTTATCGAGCTACATGGGGTCAAAGGGGCCGAAATTGCCATTTTTCTTAATATGTCATATCTTTATTTTTCGTCTGATTTCGATGGAATTTTTTTCTTTGAATTTCTATGGATGTAAAGTTTTAGTTGATAGTACATATTTTGCATAGCTCTTACGTTTTTTTCATCAGTAAGTGATCAAAAGGGTTGAATTTTTCCCTATTTTGTTTCTAGCTAATAACTGTGTCAAGCTTCTTTTTGTGTCCATCTAATTATTGTGTCAAGCTCTTTACTGTGTCCAAGCTACAAGGGGTCAAAGGGGCCAAAAATGCAATTTATCTAAATATGTCAAATCTTTATTTTTCATCTGATTTCAATGGGATTTTTTTTTCTTTGGATTCTTCTTGATCTAAGCTTTCAGCAGTATGTTAACCGATTTTGTGTAGCTCTTATCGTTTCCGAGCTACAAGGGGTCAAAGGGGCCAAAATTGCAATTTTTCTAAATATGTCAAATCTTTATTTTTCATCGGATTTCGGTGGGATTTTTTTCTTTGGATTCCTCTTGATCTAAGCTTTCAGTGTATGGCAACAGATTTGGCATGGATCTTACCGTTATCGAGCTACATGGGGTCAAAGGGGCCGAAATTGCCATTTTTCTTAATATGTCATATCTTTATTTTTCGTCTGATTTCGATGGAATTTTTTTCTTTGAATTTCTATGGATGTAAAGTTTTAGTTGATAGTACATATTTTGCATAGCTCTTATGTTTTTTTCATCAGTAAGTGATCAAAAGGGTTGAATTTTTCCCTATTTTGTTTCTAGCTAATAACTGTGTCAAGCTTCTTTTTGTGTCCATCTAATTATTGTGTCAAGCTCTTTACTGTGTCCACATTCACTTTAAACTACTTTTGTTGAAATTTTAGTGGTTGACATGCTGCGGTCGTATCATGCTGCGCTCAGCGTAGCCCTTTATTTTTTGCTGAAATTACCTCTTTTTAAATTTGTGACCAAAAATCACGTTTAATTGAAATCCTAGTTATTTTAGAATTGACCAGGGAACATTCTTAAACATAAAAAAAAAATAATAATCGTAAAAAATGCAACTTCTGGGTACTATAAATGTACCGTGAAGTTTCAAAATTTGAGAAGACTCGCATATATCGGAAGTTTTTGTGAAGAATTATACTCAAGGTTTCTAGAATAAATTTTACACATACAAACAATACACACAATAAATATGATAATTGCCGTTCAAATCTAATATCTATTCAGAGTAATCTGTTTGTGTGAAGTACAGTGATGTTCTATGATTGCCGCAAGTCAGATTCACAATACTTCCTGGTTGAGGATAGAACTCTAATTAGATATATAGGATGTGTTTAGACATTGCCTTAATTTGCCATGCAACTATTAAAGAGGGTCCTACAGGGAGTGTTGGGGTACAAACGAATATAGTTAAATAAATAGTATAGTCACCCTGTTCAATGCCCAGGAATAATTTTGTAAATTTACGATGTACAAGAAATAATAACAATAGTATATTGAGCAGATGTATCATGATTAATAGAGGTGATGATAATGATTGGAGTTTAAAGTCCAACTTACCAGACTGGTAATTGCGGACAAATGACATTCTTCTTTGTTGTTATTTCTTTCTTTTTAGCTCACCTGGCTATGCCAGGGTGAGCTTTTGCCATCACTTGGTGTCCGTCGTCCGTCAATCCGTCCGGCGTAAACTTTTCATTCAAAGATCTTCTCCTCTGAAACCACTTGGCCAATTGGAACCAAATTTGGTCACAATAGTCCTTGGGTGGTCCCCTTTAAAAAGGTTATCTGGCAGGTCCGTACCTCATCCAAGATGGCCGCCAGCGGGGAACATAGTTTTAACATTGGACCCTATGGGTAAACACATTCAAAGATCTTCTTCTCAGAAACTACCAGTCCAATTATAACCAAACTTAGTCACAATGGTCCTTAGATGGTCCCTTCCAAAAAAG
>MJUU01007594.1:180890-193696 GCA_002080025.1 Modiolus philippinarum
ATCCATGTCAATTTCACCTCCGTCTTGTTTGCTGAAGTGGAAAAAGTCCATTTCACTTCCATTCCATCTTTGATGGCGGCATCAAGATAGGTTTGGAGTTCAGCTGGAAGTTCCATGTCTGATCCTGACTGACTGAATGATGATAAAGAGAGGTAATTGCCAAAAATACATGCTACAGGGCCGTAAGAGCAATACAGATAATTCGACAAGATTAAGTACTGGAATATAAATAAGTTAAAGCCCTTTCTTATCTCCTGGGGCAAGCCCTTGAAAATAAAGTTACTCATAAACACTCATCCTTTAAAACTGGTATCACGTTTGCAATCTGATGCATAGAATTACCTTTACATACATGTAGGACATCATCTGAAACATTTAAAGTTAATTCATATGTTTATTTACACAAGCTGCTTTTTGTGTTCTGATAGATAAAGCATAAAATTGATTGAAAATGTTCTTTTATTAATAAATTTTTGCATGTTATAATTTGCCATCCATATTTAATTAAATCTAGAGTTACCATCATCCATCCATTGTTAACAAATCAAGCTGGTGTTTAAAATAATAAAAAATATCAAACAACAAAAATCTCTATTTATAGATTGTCAACTGTATTGATTTTCTTTGTCTCTGAAGAACAAAACAATTGTTTGCAAAACAAATACATCCCTCATCAAATTTATTTGAATTTTCTACGAAATCTCGGATTTCATTTGCTATATCGGTGTTTGGCAAAGCCATGAAAATTTGATTAAGAATCAGTTGATTTGGGGAGTCCCGTAAAATTATCTATCTGACGAGTAGAGATTCTGATTGATCTATTACACAAGTAATCAATACGGACATTTGCTGTAGCGGTAATATATCGTGCTTAGCCTGTTATCGAATTACAGCATTGTTTTATAGCCTAAAAATGGTGCTGACGTCACCATATCACATTATTTCAGGAATTTGTTTTACCACATTTCAGCATTTAAGTTGTAAGTGCACTCTGGTAAAGATATAAAAAATATACAATTACTTTTTTGTCAGTTTTTTTTCCCCTGAAAATCATATCATTTTCTCACTTACCATTATCCATCAGACAAATTTTTATATTGGCACTGTGGATTGATCAAAATTTAAATAAAAATACCTTAGACAGATTTATTGGAAATTCTATTATTGCATGGACTGAAAAAGTATAGATTCTACAATGATACAGATTTTATAATATTATATTTATCTACTTCAGAATCATACATCTTACAAGTTAAATATTGCAAGTGCTTCAACATTATAATGTCTTTGCATTATTTACAATGTAAAAAACCAAAGACCTTGACATGTTGTAAATAGAACTTGTATGAAACCAGACAGCTTAAAGCCTGTCTTATTTACTGCTTATTCTAAGTGTTTGGAGAAACCAATCAAAACAGTCTGTTTTATTTACTGCTCATTCTAAGCATTTGGAGAAACCAATCAAAACAGTCTGCTTTATTAACTGCTCATTCTAAGTATTTGGAGAAGCCAGTCAAAATAGTCTGAATTATTCAGTAAGATTTACATCAGTAAAGCTTGAAATATTCAATAAGATTTACATCAGTATTTAAGCTTGAAATATTCAATAAGATTTACATCAGTAAAGCTTGAAATATTCAATAAGATTTACATCAGTAAAGTTTGAAATATTCAATAAGATTTACATCAGTAAAGCTTGAAATATTCAATAAGATTTACATCAGTAAAGCTTGAAATATTCAATAAGATTTACATCAGTAAAGCTTGAACTATTCAATAAGATTTACATCAGTAAAGCTTGAAATATTCAATAAGATTTACATCAGTAAAGCTTGAACTATTCAATAAGATTTACATCAGTTAAGCTTGAAATATTCAGTAAGATTTACATCAGTAAAGCTTGAAATATTCAATAAGATTTACATCAGTAAAGCTTGCAGTAAGATTTACATCAGTAAAGCTTGAAGTATTCAGTAAGATTTAAATCAGTAAAGCTTGAAATATTCAGTAAGATTTACATCAGTAAAGCTTGAAATATTCAATAAGATTTACATCAGTAAAGCTTGAAATATTCAATAAGATTAACATCAGTAAAGCTTGAAATATTCAATAAGATTAACATCAGTTAAGCTTGAAATATTCAATAAGATTTACATCAGTAAAGCTTGAACTATTCAATAAGATTTATCTCCATTCTAATGAAATGACTCACAAATATTGCACCTTTGTATTAACTCAATGTGAAAACTAGATCTAGAAAAAGTCTCAGAAATACAGCAAATATTTTCCATATATAAACACATATTAACGCTTGCAGTGTAAAATGCAAATATAGGATGTTTCTTATATTTAGCTTTTATATCATTAAATGCATCTTTAAATTCAGACTTTCCAAATGGCAGATCTTCCTCAATAGTTACTTGGTAAATTGTGGATTTATGAGTTTTTATAGTATAATGTTTTGTCCAGATTGTTCAACATGCATTCATTTGTAGTATATTTGAAAATAAAAATAGTTAGTGAATTATCAACTGAGTTTTCAAATTCAGATATTTTATAATATAAATGTATATTTTCAGTGAATTTGCCAAAGAGAGAGAGAGAGTAGAAAACCGTCGTGCTTTCTTTAAATTACGTCGGCAGCAACAAATAGAGCGAGAACTGGACGGTTATTTAGAATGGATATTAAAAGCAGGTATGTGATCTTAAGGATACTTATAATCTTTGGAGTTGACAGACATTTATTATGTTTGTGTAAGATGTACACATTTTATGAATTTCCATCCATTATAAAAGTGCTGTGAACAAATTTTACCAAGTTTCTGTTTTTTTTTTTTTATTAAATTAAATTTTCTGTGTTAAAATTTTATTTTAGAATTTTGAAAAATTATAATTGAAAACTAGACAGTAGATCCTGATATCAGGATGTTTCAGTATACAAGGAAGTAGGATTATTTAGATTGAACAAAATTTTCACAAGCAAATCATAACTAGCTGGGTTTTCACGACAGCATATTATTATTTTTTTAAAAAACTGTTTTCTTAGGGTATATTTTAGCTTATTTCTGTTCAACAATTGATTTTACATAACAGATAATATTAGGTGAAAAATGGAACCGAAAATCATAAAATGTGTATATTTCAAAGTTGTTCTTGAAAGGACTATTAAAGAGGGACCTGGTGCTCTAATAGTATATAATGTCTACCTCAAATATGATCTAATGTTATTTGAATATTGAAACATTTATATATGTGCTTTTCAACCTCTCACCCCTGCATTTCATTTTAGAATAACATCCTTTTACCTCGTACCTTTGCTATTCAATTTTGGAAGTAACCCCTGTTTTGTTTTTGTTTTTGTTTTTTTTTTGTTAATACAAGTCCGCAGCTTCTTTGTTGAGTTTTGTTTTTTAAGTGATGCTTTTTTTGATTTTTGTGTTGATGTTTGGTTTGGCTTTCTTGAATTGTCTCCTCATAATTTTAATTCACTACAACAGAACTAGATATCTTCAGATAGCCTTGATAATTCCTGGTGTAAGAGAACAAGATTTTATAGAATGCAGAATTGTGTTATTTTTTGGACATTTTGTAGTTGAAAAGTTAAAAAACAGCTCAAGTTAACTGAGTCACAAATTTACGTTATGTGCTTTAGATTATACCGTTATCCTCTAGATATTCTTTTCATAGTCTGTACCAAAACAAATTCCCAACAGTTTGAACATGAAAATGGAACATAGAAATTGAGTCGATTGTAATACATTTCAACTTCTAAAATAATCCTTATGATTCATAAGAGGATGGTGCACTTTAAGGTAGAGGTTTAAGAAATAGTATTTTAGATGCTCCTTTGTTCGAATTTTGTCAAATCTATGTCGGAAATGGGGCTAAAATGTATTTTGTGGTTAAATCTGATATTTGTTTTGAATAAAAATCTTATAATTTCAAGAAATGTATCTATCTTTCTTTATGCTCACCTAGAAGAGGGTATGTTTTATCTGTAGTCAAAAATATAACTAGATGTGTAGTAAATTGTAGAAAATATATTATGTGTTACCCCCGTTGTAGTATTATCAACTAGATAGCATTTAGTTTTGGAGAGAAAAACCATGGTGTAAATCTAGATTTCGTTTAAAGTGGTAGAACCAGCTACTGAAAAATAAGTTCTTTCATTTTGATTTGACTTTTGTTCTAGGAGATTTTTTTTTAGTTTGCCTGAAACTTTAAATGATTTGATAAGGCAAATAATTTTTTAATGGCTTACTATCTACTTTATTTGGCTCGATAGATTTGCAAATTGCCAGAAACATAAACTTGAGATAAATTTATAGACACTTTACAATTCTTTGAAACTTAATTGGCTCCACTTTTTATATCAGTTTCTGTTAATCTGTTATATGCTTTAGCAGCTGGAACATTAACCAAGTGTAACTCTAAATACAGCAGCTTTGACAAAACTGAAGCTAATTAAGCTCTATTCGTTGTTATGAATCCTGTCAAATGTACTTTATACTTTTATCAATACCGTGCCTATAAGTTGTAGGAATGAACAGCATCTGTGTCAATGCAGATTATTTTAAATGCACTTATGGAATGTAATTGACCTTTCTGTGTAACCATTAAGCTGTCAATCAAAGGTAATTAACCAATCAAAAGAAAGCGTTATTGATGGAGCTGATATTGATTTCATGTGTTATTTAGAACTAGGCAAAGTAGACCTTGTTATTTTTTTATCAATTTTGTTATCAACCGTGAAAATGTTATTGAAAACTATGTGGGTTGGGAGGAGCGTTTTAAAAGACAATTAAAGAAGACCATGTTATTTTTTACAACCATGAAAATTTTATTGAAAATTTAAGAGGTGGGCCTTTATTATTTTTCTTTGATCTTCACACAGTTTGACAAATTCGCTCGCATTTATTTTCAAAACATGACATCCACAGCTTCTTGCTGCTTTATTTGTTTGCCGATATATCGCATATGTATTACATGTTTATTTAAAAAAAATCTTGTATTGTTCTTGGGTCACAAAAACATAAAAAAGTTAAAAAATAAGCAATGCTTACAAAAGCTATCCAAGCTTTAAAAAATAATTACTCACTACCCAAAAGTTTCCCTTGGGTCAAATATCTTTCTGATAAAACTGAAAAAGGTGTTTACATAATTATAGTCCACTTGTTGAAGAAATCCCACACTTCCTGAACGTTAAAGACTCTTTTTTTGAGTGGTCCATTGGTGATTGGCTACAAGGCTAATTTTCCCCCCACCTCCTTTCATTTCACCCTTCTTTTCCAGTGGCAGTCAGAATTTCCCATGGCCCTTTCCATACCCTAAAGTGAATATTGAGAAACTTGTTCTCATCTTGATATAGCTGAACTATTGCTGAGTAGACGTTAATCAATATTCAATCTATCAGTCATAATTATAGAATTCCCAGAAATTTAAAGGAAATTCTTGGGAGTCAGAAATACAAAAATTAATGCTTCTTGTAGTCTTGTGTATTGTCATGTTAAAGTTTAATTTATCAATTTCAATTTTTTTTCCATATAGCTTTTTTACCCGACAACCCTTCCCTTGCCTAGGAAGGGACTTTCAAGATCGGAACTCTTGTGTAATTGAAGGCCAAAATGATCACCTCAAACACCAATTAAGAGGAATGACTGGACTCCCGATCTATTGAAATAAATATATACCACCTAAAAACAATTTATTTGTGAAATTGAAGTGTACTTATATTTTTTTCCTTCATGACAATTCTTTTAATGAATTTTAATTGACGAAAAACAATTAACCTGAAGCATTACAAATAGATAAATTATAAATCACACTTAGCTCAACAGTGTTAATTAATTAATGATTCCATCTGAATGATTTTTATACGACCGCAAAAAATTTGTGGTCGTATAATGGTATGGCGCTGTCGTCGTCATTGTCGTCGTCATTGTCGTCTGTAGACACTTTTGTTTTTGGTCAATAACTTAAGTTTGAGTTGATCAATCCTTATGAAATTTTGGCACAGTGTTCCTTGGCACAAAAGGAAGGCTTGGTGTAGTTTTTGCTATTTTGGCACCTCCCGTTTTTAAAAAAGAGGCCAAAAAGAGCAAAATTGGGTGTTTTCACATATTTGGCTGCAGAATATTTATTATTTATCAGATTTTGATGGGGTTTCTTTCAGTGTGTTCCTGTGAAAATTCCCTATCTGAATATGTCAACAGATTTGACGTGGCATGTACCGTTCATGAGATAAATGGGGCCCAAAAGGGGTGTTTCAAAAAATTTTTTTTTTATTTTTAGTCCGATTTTGATGCAGTTTTTTGCAATGGATTCTAAATGAAAAATTGATATAGTGCTGCACAATCAGATTTTTGATAACTTGTTACCTTTCCGAGCTATGAGGGGCCAAATGGGGGTTAAAATTGCAAACATGCAGATTACCTAAACTTTTTATTTTTCTTCCGATTTCGATGGGATTTTTTTCTTTGGGTTCCTCTTGTTGTAAGCTTTCAGAGGTATGTCAACAGATTTGACGTAGCTCTTGCCGTTTCCTAGCTATAAGGGTTCAAATGGGCAGAAATTGGAATTATTGAAAATATGTATAGTCGTTATTTTTAATCGGATTTCAATGGGGATTTTTTTTCTTTAGATTCATCTTTAAATATGCTGTGAGTAGTATGTCAACAATTTTGCTTCAATCTCATAGTTTCTGAGCTTTCAGGGATCAAGAGGGCTAATTTTAATGTTCTTTAGTTTGTGTCCAACTAATTACTGTGTCAAGCTCCTTATTTTGTTCATCTAGTTACTTTGTCAAACTCTTTACTGTGTCCTTATTCACTTTAAATTACACTTATTCAAATTTCACTGGTCGACATGCTGCGGTCGTATCATGCTGCGCTCGGCGTAGCCCTTTATTTTCGTATAGTTATAGTTGTAGAACTTTTTCCAGTGCAAACATGACTCAAAAGTCCTGTATTCCTTTCACCTTTGAGTTAAATTTGGGTTACAGCATATTGTGCTACTTTGCACACTGTCTTTTTTAGCTCATTATCTTGTTAGATATTGCCTCACTTTCCAAAACCTTCATACTTTGGCTCACAGCTGATATTTACAATGTTTATCGGCAGAAAGCCAGACAATGTTTGTCCGGCGGCTTCATCAATTTGTTCTCGTTTGCCTATAACTGATCTGTACTAAATATAAAAATATGTTAAGCTATAGGATATGAAACAGTATAATTTACCAGTGTGGAGGAATTATATAATTGTCAAGGCTGAAAATTTAACCTTGTGGAATGTAAGGACCAATCCCAGAAAGCTATTTATGTTCTACAATGTAACATGTATAATTCACAATAACAAGCTCTTATGTAATAAAAGTTAATCCCTAAATCAAGTCAGGGTGTAAAATATTCCTAGTAGTTGTATAGATACAATTTCTGTATATTTGGTTCTAATCCATTTTTGCATGAAAATGGCAGTTCACGCCACAATAAAGCTGAATTGTTGCTGAAGTTGGTGTTAAACAACAACAATCAATCCATGAAAATGGTTAATTATAAAGAGAAATGCACTTCTGTTCACCGATAAAATGTGTCCTTCGCTGCACATGTTTTGACCTTTTTCCAAGATTTTCATTGTTTCTCTTGCTATATCCATATTAAATTGCAGTAATTTGACAAAGTAAATAAATACACCTAGAGGGTACTTGTCACAAAGTCTCCACATCATTAGATAAATGCATTAGATATTATGCATATGCAATCCAGTTTAAGAAAATAAAATTTTATGGTTTACACTGAAGTCAACCTTCAAAAGATGACCAATTAACACAAGTTTGTTAGTACATTTGTATAGAAAAAGTTTACCTTGAAGATGTATACTGTGAAAGTACTATTTTTCGTGGGGTACCGATTTTCGTGGTTTTCGTGGTTGACTGAAACCACGAAATTTGATACCCAACGAAATACAAATCTCGCATTGATTTGTATTGCAGAAAGTCTCAAACCATGAATTTAAGAGCCCATGAACTAATGACTTGTCTGCAATCCACGAAAATTGGCATCCAGGAATAAAAGTACTTTCTCAGTATTAACAAAATGGCCTTACATTATTGCTGACTTGGTGTTCAAGATAATATTATGTATATGTTACTCTGGAAGTGACTTTTGTTTTCAAATAGCTGCTTTGTGAAAATGATCATTTACTCAAATGCAGGCCTACCAATTTGCATGACAATGACACATATTTTCAGGAGAGATTTTCACCATTTTCTTTGATCCTTTTCACATTTGACTTTTTCGGTAAATCTCACACATTAATTTCACAAAAATTTGGCAGCACTGCCAATTGATGCTTATTTTCAGTGTATACAATGAGGCTTAAAATATTCCATACAAAATTTAAACTTCATTTAAGAATTGAATGCAATATTTTTAGTTTTATTGGGAGTGTAAACGCATGGACCGAAGCAAATTTTGATTGAAGCGTGCTAGCCCTTCATGTGAAAAAAGGGCCCAGGTCCACGCTTTTACACAACAATAAAACTACAAAATATTGCATTCAATACTTTTAATTACATTCCGTTAATATAGAATGCAAGTTTTCTTAATGAAAATCGTGGATGGTGCACCATTTCTTTGTCTACATTACTCTGCTGGTTTTGTTTACTTTTGTCGTTGTCATGGAATCATGTGCAAGTGTAGTTTTACTGACTGATAAAACACAGTTACGGAAATGATCGGAAGTACTTGTAACCAATCAAATTCGGGGATTTCCATACAAAGTAGAACGAATGTAATTATATAATGAAAAAGGTGTTTTGCCAAGCTGTCAGTATTTCTACTTCTTTCACTTTTTTCCCATATTTTATACCAAATTAACTACAGCTTACAAAATGGATGTTATATTTAATGCTAAAATCACATGCATTTATCCATTGGTATGTACAGTAGACCATGCTAATAACTGTAAAATAAGATATACATGGTATAATGATTCCCCGTAGACCTCTAATTGTACCTAACCTGATTATAGTGCTGGTAGAAATAACACTGATCATCCAATTTCTGCGTCACACTTGACCTAATATTTCATTTCTTTAATTCAAGGCTTTGATATCCTACGGGTCATTATTGTGAAATATAGTACACAGTCTCGTCAATTTTGATTTTGTCATTAAAGAATATATTTATAAATTTATAACGAGGACATGTTTTTTATAATTTCTTTGAGTGGCATATTGATAGCTAAAAAGAGTTCAACATGACAATCTGTAGTTATACTGTGAAAATATTATTGTTCATGGCTAACCAATTTTTGTGGATTTTGTGGTTTATTAAAATGACAAAATATATTTTTCCCTAGAGTTTTTGTCTCGCCCGCGAAGAAAAGTTGCGGAAAGCGAGACATATGCGTACAAAGTGTGGCGGCAGCGACGGCGGCGACGTAAACTTTCATGTTAAGTTTTTGTGATTAGGTCATTTTCTCAGTACCTATAAGTGGTAGGTCAATGATATTTGGTATATAGTCTGGTCTTGAGTAGTACATGAGAGTCTGCTATATGGCTTCTGTCTGTGACCTCAATTTCACGGTCCAATGGACATGTTTAATTTTTGTGCTTAGTTTAGTTTCTTTGTAACTATAAGTGGTAGGTTAATGATATATGGTATGTAGGTTGGTCTTAGGTAGTACATGACAGTCTGCCATATGGCTTTTGTCCTTGACCTCAATTTTACGGTCTAGTGAGCATGTTAAGTTTTTGTGATTAGGTCATTTTCTCAGTAACTATAAGTGTTAGGTCAATGATATATGATATATAGGTTGTTCTTGAGTAGTACATGACAGGCTGCTATTCAGCTTTTGTCTGTGACCTCAATTTCATGGTCTAATGAACATGTAATTTTTTTGTGGTTAGTTTAGTTTTTTAGTAACTATAAGTGGTAGGTCAATGATATATGTAATGTAGGTTGGTCTTAGGTAGTACATGACAGTCTGTCATATTGCTTTTGTCCTTGACCTCAATTTCACGGTTCAATGAACATGTTAAATTTTTGTGCTTAGTTTCGTTTCTCAGTAACTATAAGTGGTAGGTGAATGATATCCCCAGAGTAAATGCATGGTGTGATCACACCTGTGATCACAGGCAAGTCACACACGAGATTCAAGCGAGTCACGGCTGGGGCAGAATATTGGGATCACGGCGGGATCTCAGCTGACATCACACCCAAATCCCAGCTAAATCACGGCTGGGAACATGGCAGACTGTGATGGAATCACACCTGGGATTTGATAAATCTTGGGCGTGATCTCATCTAAATCACAGGTGTGAGGTGTGATCTCGTCTACATCACAGGTGTGATCTCGTCCAAATCACAGGTGTGATCTCATCTACTTCACGGGTGAGATCTGAACAATATCATTATTGGTAAAAGTTTCAAAACTCGATCTATTTTATGAAAAAAAAAGAAATATGAAATAAATATATTGATTTGAAAGGGATCACCATCTAAAATTTCATTTGGGATATTTCTCTTTGTGTGAATTTTGTTTTGAATATTATAATTATCCAGTATTTTCTTGTGTATATCTATTTGCTTAATTTAATTTAAGTTGTGCAAACAGGGCCAGCTGACATTTATTCACCAGTCTTCCTTGAATGGTGGTCAGTGCTTAGTGCATCTATATCATGTACAATCATCATAGTGCCAAGCGAGTCAACTTTTCAAATGTCAGTGCGCATTTCATGTAAAAACTGTCCCTGTTTACAAAATTCTGTAGAACTTATTTCTTATTAGACTTTCATGAAATTTTCACTGTTGAAAGGAGTTTGACATGCAGTTTAAGCCTGTAATTTTGAAATAATTCCAAGCTCAATTGCTTCTTTATTATCACAATTTAATTACAAACGGGAATTTCTGACGTCACAATTTACAAAGGATATATAGTAAATTTTCGATTTGTGTTTAAATTGTCATAATATGGAAGTTACATATTTCAAAATTATTGGAATAAAATGTATATAAAATGATATTTAACAGTGAAAATTTCATGGAAATCGGATAAGAAATGAGTTCTGCAGAATTTTTTAAAGAGGAACAGTTTTTACATGAAATGACACAGGGAATTTTGAAAAGTTGCCTCACTTTTGGCACTAGGCTGTAGGTTACAAATAAAGTTACAACTTTCCTTTGTCCAGAATTCCATTGTTTTCCATTTAAGTGATGGCACGTTCTAATAGTAATATGAATAGTTGTTCCTTAAATTTGAAAATTTCAACAGTGTACAATATTTCCCAGTCATGTCTCTAGTTTGATACGTGTGATAATTTCGTTTGAGAACATTTCCAAACAACATTCATGTACAAAATTGTCACCGATGATCTTTAGGACTAGGGAAAAATAAAATTAATGGGATTGAATTTGAATTGAGGCCTGGCGGAACATTTGAAAATATTTATTTCGGTCGGCGGTTTAGCGATGCATTGCTTACCTACATTGCAGTATTCAGTACCATAAAGATCATTATTTGTCTTTTAAAGTAAATTCTGTTAGACAGATCATATTGTGTGCTGAAAAAAAATCTTAACAACAATTTTCGATGATCTAGCATCTTTAATTTTCCGCCAAATGATGCTGAGAAATATTCACGCTGATTGGATACATTGCAGCTTCCGCAGTGTGACTGACCAATCAGAATTACCAACTTATTGCACTTTCGGTTTATCAGACATAAAACCACGTGATATAAACACATGTTACTTAAAAACAAGGAAGATAGTTACGTTTGTAATATTCGAAGAAAATAAACACGTGTTTTACTGATTAAGACTTGGGCATCGGTAAAAGAATTGTTTACACTAAAAAATATTCTGCACATACGTATTTACGTTCTGTTATATCTTTTAATCTACCAAATGTGCTTTTCTTTTTCACCATTCTCCTTACAAATTTATTTAAATATCTTCAAATAGCTGTCTGTTATTAAGATGAAAAACAAATCGCCGATCGTATGAAACATTATTCTTGGGTTCCCCCAAAAATAATGTCAAAAGGGGAGTGGTGATGACTGACAACAAAGATATTTTGTAGTATATTTTCTTTGGCAAATCATTTGCAAGAATGTTTAACACATTGATTTTCCACTGGCTGTCTGAAGAAATTTCCAGTTGTTAATTTCACTCAGTATTGAATGAAGTTGACTTTTCCTGACGAAGATTTTAAAAAATCCAAAAACTTCATACATGTAGGTCATGCTTACACTTTATCCAACTTATATGTGAGAATCAAACCTTTTCCCACCTTACTTGTAAAGATCACACCTTATCCTCTCCTATTCTCAAAGATCATACATATATCCCACCTATTTGTAGAAATCACGCATATATCTCGCCAAATCCCACCTAACAATAAAATTTAATCCCAGGTGTGATTCAAAATCACGGCAAATCCCAGCCTCACAGGTGTGATCAGTGTGTGATCACGCCGTGATAAGTTGGGATCACAAGTCGATTTTCTCTGGGGATATGGTATGTAGGTTGTTTTTGGGTAGTACATGACAGTCTGTTATATGGCAGTTGTCGTTGACTTCTTTTTCACGGTCTAGTGAGCATGTTAAGTTTTTGGGATTAGGTCATTTTCTCAGTAACTATATGTGGTCAGTCAATGATATTTGATATATAGGTTGGCCTTTGGTAGTACATGACAGTCTGCTGTATGGCTTTTGATTGTGACCTCAATTTCATGGTCCAGTGGTCTTGTTAAGTTTCACATTATTATACCCCCCGCAAACGAAGTTTGGGGGGTATATAGGTTTCAG
>MJUU01007595.1:6379-22357 GCA_002080025.1 Modiolus philippinarum
GTCAGATTGCAAAAAACCTTGATTCTAATTTTGGTAAAGTTCCTGAAACTCTCAAAGACCCATTATTTTTTGGAATTCTACCTAGCAACCATATCTTTTTGGTGTTTTACAGTTACGATGATTAATTTAGTTTCAAAAACACTTGTCTTTTTTTACAAGGGGAGGGGGTCCAAAAAGGGGTAGCGGGGGGATCGCAATCTTTGATTGGCTGTTTCTCATTTAACACTAGGTCCAAAACCATAAAAATCTAATATATGTTCTAAAAAAGACCACTCAATAGTATCAAAGGCCTTTTCAAAATCAATTAAAACTAAGAGACCTGGAATGTCCTCCTCATCCATTTTTTCGATTAAATCAAATATCAATCTTGTGCATTCACCTATATATCTACCTTTAAGGAAGCCTTTTTGTGTATCACTAATAATGTTTTTTTAAAACAGGTTTAATTCTCTTAGCAATACTTGCTGAAGCTATTTTTTGGTCAACACAAAGGAGAGTTATAGGTCGCCAGTTTTTTAAATGGTGTTTTGGTTTTCCCTCCTTTGGGATGCATGTAATAAGCCCCTGTCGCTGGCTTTTTGAAAATTTACCTGCATCCAGGCTCTCATTCAAACATCTCATCAAAGGAATTTTGATATCATTCCAGAAAAATTTGTAAAATTCTACTGTAAAACCAACTATCCCTGGTAATTTGAAATTTTTCATATTTTTAAGTAAAGACATTTTTGCATAGTTAGATGTCCTTCACATGATTCTATCTCTTCATTAGATGGTTTTTTAATAAAATTATTATTATTATTACAAAAAATTTCTGAATGTGATTCATCGAAAATAGGTCCAGAGCTCGAATACAAGCGTTTATAGAACTTCATTTGCTCTAGGCGAATGGTATCCTGGCCTGTAATCTCTAGACTATCATCAAGAATAATTTTAAGTATAATTTTCTCAACATAATGTTTTTTTTCCCTAAATTGCAGAAATAACATGTACTCTTTTCACCTTCAATTTGCCACCTTGCCTTTGCTCTTGTTATAATTCCATTAACTTTTTGCTCCCTTATGATTTTTAGATCTGATTCAGCCTTCTCTATTTCAACCTTTATAGAATCTAAGGGAGAGTTATTAAACTGCTCATTCAATTGCAAGATTCTGTTTTGTAAATTTTTCTCGGTTTTATCTTGTTCTTTTTTCTTAAAGGATGATTCATCTTAATCATTCCCATAACAACTGGTAATTTAAAGTAAAATGCTTATCTTCACACTCTAATTCCTCTTCCAAATCACATTCATATTCAGAAATCACAGATTTAATATCCCCTTTAACTTTTTTAATAAAATCTTCATCTTGTAATAAACTGTTATTAAATTTCCATGTCCCCTTGTTTGATTTAAAAATTTTATTTGTAAAGATACTGGGGAATGGTCTGACCTATAACTCACCTCTATGTTACACGACTGTACTAAAGATTCCATATCTGAAGAAACGAAGAAATAGTCAAGACGACTCTGCTTTTTATTTGGTCCCCGCCATGAGAATCGTTTCAGAAACGGATGTTTAAGTCTCCAGACTTCAATAAGATCAAGTTCATTCATCAGTTTATGAATTTGTAACTGAGCCTTTGGATTATTTTGTGCGACATAATTTATTGTGTCTAACTCATAGTCTTGGACAACATTCCAGTCACCTCCAATAATTACAGATGAATTTTCAAAATGATTAATATTTTTATATAATGTACTAAAAAGTCTGGACTATCTTCATTATGTCCATATATGACATATAGTGTTAATCTGTAATCTTGGATAGTAATATCTAAAACAATAAAGTTTCCAGATTTGTCTTTAATTTCATTATTTATTTTGAATTCAATGGAATTTCTAAAAAGTATTGCCACCCCTCTGCTTGTGCTGGAATGAGAGCTTATCCTTCCAGTATATCCCCATTTTACAAGCCACTGTTTTTCCTTCTCAGCAGTGCAATGAATGTCAGACAAAAGAGTAATATCATACCTTTCTTTACAATCCTCAGGTTTTATCCCCAGTCCAATGCTTCCAAAATCCAGGAAGCTGCAATCTGATTGGTTGATTTGAAAGGTCATCAGAACAGAAAGTAAAATGGGATGTTGTTAGATCTACCATGCAGTGAGTGTAAGGAACAATTTGTAGATATAATTTTAATTAGATTGGTCTTATATATAAACGATATGCCATAATGTGTCGATGCAGCTGCTTACCTGTTTGCAGATGATACAAAAATATTCAAAGAAATCAAGAAACCGAACGACAGAACTAGCCTGCAGTCAGATCTAGACAACTTACAATCATAGTCAGATAACTGGCTGCTGAAATTCCACCCTAACAAATGCAAGGCTATGTCCATATCTGGCAAAAAATGTCCGGATAACATAGAGGGCCAGTATCATCTGTACGATAATGCAGGTAGTCAAGTTGACCTTGAACAGTCTCACGGGGAAAAGGACATAGGAGTATTGGTTGATGACCACATTAATTTCTCACAACATATGCAAAATCAAATTAATAAAGCCAACAGCATCATGAGCTTAATAAGAAGATCATTCACATATTTAGACAAAAAAAGCTTCAAGTACCTATTTCAAGCGTTAGTGAGACCACATCTAGAATATGTAGCAGCAGTTTGGAGTCCATATAAACAGTGTGAAATAGAAAGCATAGAAAATGTCCAAAGGAGGGCCACAAGGCTAGTCCCATCTTTGAAGGACTTAGATTACCCAGAAAGATTAAAAAAACTAAAAATGCCAACACTAACGTACAGGAGGTAGAGACCTATAAAATATTGTCAGGAAAATATGACGAGGAGGTACCCCCTGGGCTATTAGTCTTGGATAATGGGAACAGAGGGGTCACTCTAAAAAATTAAAAAAGAGGTTCAGTAGATTAAACATCAGGAAATATGTTTTCACCAATAGAGTGGTTGACCCGTGGAATAATCTCCCAGAAAATGTAGTCAATGCTAAGAATATAGTTCAATTTGAATCTGCTCTAGACAAATACTGGGAAAATTAGGATGTAAGATATGAGTATGAGAAAGATCTCTTGATAAACATCAGATCCGGAAGTTGCGCAGAGAAGCGCCAAAACAATGAAGAAGATGTGGACATAGGGGCTGTGAACAGCCTGCGTCCACTATAGTTCCTAAGGTATCCTAAGGTAATACTCCATGGTTAGAAATCAATTATTTAAATGAGACCTTTTGAATTAAAATTACATTTGAAACTAAAAATACTATGAGAATTGAATTAGATTTTGATTTGAAAGTAAAAATTCAGCATTTAACCCAAAAATTAAAAAATAAGAATCCATGCAAATGCAAATTAGAATTAAAACACTTATATAAATCACTTATATTACCCTTAAAAATTAAAAATATGATTTATCAAAAAATTAACTTCTTTCCTGAGAACAGCAAGCAAAATAAAGCATAACCCAGTCAGCATGTAAATGTTGGGCCAACGTTGGCCCAACGTATCACGAGGCGTTGGCCTAACGTTGTAATCATACGTTGGCCCAACGTATAAGTGCAAAGTGGGCCAACATTGGCCCATCATGTTGGCTCAATGTTGGGCCAACGTTGTAAGGCTTTTTGTACTACGTTGGCAGAACGTTGGCCCAATGTTGATAATATATTGGCATAATGTTGGCCTAACGTTGTAAGTTTTTTTTTCTATGTCGGCAAAAGGTTGGCATATTGTTGGTAATATGTTGGTTAAATGTCGGCACAGTATCATTGTCTCTGCCAATTTCCCCCTGAGGTTAATCCGTCCTTTGTCAATCCGATTCCATCTCAGTTTGCTCCAGTCTTTCCCTCTGAAAATATAAAAATTAAAGTGAAAATAAAACATTGAATGTCATTTCATTTTCAAGAAGTTTAATTGTTAGTTCTAAATTTTCTCTGTATATATATATAAATACTTTATTTTGTTTAATTTACTAAAAACACAAAAAGGTAAAAAAAAAGATGACTGTTAGAAAGAGATAATGAAAATACTTCTGGGTTTCGTCCTAATTATAATGAAATACATGTTACAAGTATTGGTATAATTGACACAGTTATTGTAAATGTAAATAAAAACACGTGAATAAATGATAAAACTTACAAATATTATAATAAATTCGAACTTTTCTGTCTTCATATTAAACTATCTAATAATTATTAGAAATGAAGAAATACTTACTTGTCTTTCTCCTTCGAATATTCTAAGGTACACCACTTATAGCCAGTTACTATGACAACCGAAAATTTTGATGTGTAAATGCCATATGTTTGACCTCAGGGCAATTAAAACTTTACATTTTCAGAGAACACATGCTGACACCGAAACAGGATATCCAATTCGTTTTGGTCAATTATCATCAAATATATATTTAATTCTCACTTTTTAAAGTATTACTAAAGAATAAATTACATGTACAAATAATAAATTTTTTTAATAATCTGCAATTAGAAAAGCTATTAAAATATTTTGTAATCAATGAATTATATAAATGTCCCAACATTGGCCCAACGTTGGGCCAATGTATCTAGACGGTAGAAATGAAGAAAAAAAAATCTATATTGACATATTAATATTAATATCAATATTAATATAAAAGTGCATCCTTTAACTGATGTATTAATGCCATATATACCTGAAGAGGAATATATATTGTAACATTCTTGGCATACGTTGGTCTAACATTGGGCCAATTTTGGGCCAATGTTGTCTTTAAATTTCAGTAAAATATAGTTTTCTTCATAGACAGTCGAATATACTAACTATGTTTTTAAAACAAAATTCGTTCAACTATTTTGAACCGGATGACACAATTGGTAAAAATGGAAAAGGGTATTGACAGAATCATAGATTTAACATTGGGCCTACATTGGCCCAACGTTGGAAAAGTGCATATGTTTAAAAATCAAAATGTTTGCAAAATACTCTGCTTGCACATATAACTGATCTATCTAAATTCTATCATTCCCAAAAAATGTTGAAAATATTAATTTAAATATGACAATAAAAATCAATGCCTATGTTGGACCAATGTTGGCCCAATGTTGTCTTGCCAACACTAACGTATTGCCAACCTTACTACCAATTGCCAACGTTGGCCCAACGTATGCTTGCTGACTGGGAAAGTGTTTTGAAAATTTTACTTCATGATATCCTTTCGAAAGAGTTTGATATGTTGGGAAATAAAAAAAATATGAAATTTAGCATAGAATAGACAGAAAAGAATTTTTAATCAGTGGTTTAAACTCAGTCTTTAAAAATGACAAAAACAATTCAGTGTTTTGAAAATTTTACACCATAGTATCCTTTGAGAGGAGTTTTATAATTCAGGAACCAAAAACTTGATGAATTTTAGCATTAAAAAGATATGAAAAGTAAAATTTTTAGTCGACGGTTTATACTAACTCTTTAAAAATGTCAAAAAAAGTTAAGTGTTTTGAAAATTTTACTTCATTATATCCTTGCGAAGAAGTTTGATATGTTTCGAAATACAAAAATCATAAAATTTAGCATAGAAAAGGTATGAAAAGTAAGATTTTGAAACAGCGGTTTAAATTAAGTCTATAAAAATGACAAAAAAAATCAGTGTTTTGTAAAGTTAACATCATAATATCCTTTTGAAAGAGTTTTATAATTCCCGAAGCAAAAACTTAATGAATTTAAGCATTAAAAAGATATGAAAAGTAAAATTTTATGTCGACGGTTTAAACTAACTTTTAAAAATGTCAAAAAAGTGAAGTGTTTTGAAATTTTTACTTCATTATATCCTTGCGAAGAAGTTTGATATGTTGCGAAAATACAAAAATCATCAAATTTAGCATAGAAAAGGTATGAAAAGTAAGATTTTGAAACAGCTGTTTAAACTCTTTCTATAAAAACGACAAAAAAAATTCAGCGTTTTGAAAATTTAACATCATAATATCCTTTCGAAGGAGTTTTATAATTCACGAAGTAAAAACTTGATGAATTTTAGCATTAAAAAGGTTTGAAAAGTAAAATTTTAAGTCTGCGATGTAAACTAACTTTTTATAAATGACAAAAAAGTTACGTGTTTTGAAAATTTCCCATCATTATATCCTTGTGAAGGAGATTGTATATTGTGAAATAAAAAAATCTTAAAATATGTATGAAAGTAAGATTTTTAAAGCAAAGCATACGTATACTATGTTAAATTTGAAGATTTTTTTATTTCGCAACATATCAAACTCCTTCGCAAGGATATAATTATGTGAAATTTTCAAAACACTTAACTTTTTTTGTCATTTTTCAAGAGCTAGTTTACATCGCAGACTAAAAATTTTACTAGCATGGTGAATAAAAGGATATGGAGTAAATGCACATGAGACAAAGTCTCTACAAATACATGGTAAAATCAAGCAAAGGAACAACGCTTTTATTGTTGTTCTTCATCTTGAAGTCACCATGAGACCTTCAACAATTAGCTTTGCTCATACCTCATAGTAAGTTCCAGACGGCGCCTAGCACCGGTTTAAGCGGAATTCTTTGCTAATTGTCGAGCAACGCTACATCCATGTCTTTCTTGGTCATGGGTGCGGGATTGTCAACAAACATCAATTAAACTGGCAAAGTGCTCTTACAATCACTGTCATCCTTTGCCCGACAAAAGCACTAGTTTCTTTAGCTAGTGGACAACTACAACATATAGACAAACACAGGGCACTCATCAAGTCGAATGTACGAAAACTTGGCGTTATAAAATAGTGAGATGTGGGCACTTTAAACAGGTGGTCTGGATTACATTTCGAAATTACAAAAATAATTGCCAAAATTTAAAAGTATCAATAGTATATCCATATGAGAAATTCTCTCACGCACAAGTACACCATAACTGAAAAATATAGAGAGCATACATCTCTCGCATACCTTTTTAATGCTAAAATCCATTAAGTTTTTGCTTCGCGAATTATAAAACTCCTTCGAAAGGATATTATGATGTTAAATTTTCAAAACACTGAATTTCTTTTGTCATTTTTATAGACTTAGCTTAAACTACTGTTTCAAATTCTTATTTTTCATACCTTTTCTATGCTAAATTTGATGATTTTTGTATTTCGCAACATATCAAACTTCTTCGCAAGGATAAAACGAAGTAAAATTTTCAAAACACTTAACCTTTTTTGACATTTGTAAAGAGTTAGTATAAACCGTCGACTAAAAATTTTACTTTTCATATCTTTTTAATGCTTCCTGAAGTATAAAACTCCTTCGAAAGGATATCACGATGTTAAATTTTCAAAACACTGAATTTTTTTGGTCATTTTTATAGACTTAGTTTAAACGGCTGTTTCAAAATCTTACTTTCCATACCTTTTCTATGCTAAATTTGATAATTTTTGTATTTCGCAACATATCAAACTTCTTCGCAAGGATATAATGATGTAAAATTTTCAAAACACTTAACTTTTTTGACATTTTTAAAGAGTTAGTATAATCCGTCGACTAAAAATTTTACTTTTCATATCTTTTTAATAATCAATTTCATCAAGTTTTTGGTTTGGGAATTATAAAACTCCTCACAAAGGATACTATGGTGTAAAATTTTCAAAACACTGAATTGTTTTTGTCATTTTTAAAGACTGAGTTTGAACCACTGATTAAAAACTCAAACTATTCTGTCTATTCTATGCTAAATTTCATAATTTTTTTTATTTCCCAACATATCAAACTCTTTCGAAAGGATATCATGAAGTAAAATTTTCAAACACTTTATTGTTTTTGTCATTTTTAAAGAGTAAGTTTAAACCGTAAACTTAATTATACTTTTCATTCCTTTTAAATGCTAAAATTCATGAAATTTTTAACTTTCAAATTATAAAACTCCTTGGAAAGAATATGATGAAGTAAAAGTTTTAAATTACTGAATTGTTTTGATCATTTATAAGACCAAGTTTTTGTTTTTTTAACTGCTTATCAAAATATTTATTTTTCATACAAAATCTCATGATTTTTTTTAATTTCGAAACACAGTACACATCAAGTTATATGAAAATAAAAATCTTTGCTCTATAGATTAGTTAAATTGAATATTCTTTTTAAAGTCTAAAACGGCGATATTTCACAACTTTTACCTGGTGAAGGTGAATATAGACAGTTGAGATCGAATTCTCTAAGGACCCGCTAATCTGATATCAATTCGCACCTAAATTTGTCAAAGGTATAACTCTGATAATTAATTTATAATATCAAAATATATAAAATAAATAAAAGATACGAAATTTGAATAAAAAAGAGAGAAATATAAGCGATAAACAGAAAAAAAAACGATTCTGATTGGTTTGATTAAACCCTGAATACCGTATTCCGTTTCTGATTGGACGAACGTTAAATATCAAAAAGCGATTTCCGTTTCTCGTTTCTCATTGGCAAAAACTATGAATAGCGTTTTCGTTTTAAACTCGAATTAACGATACCGATCGGAAACTATGGGTTTCCGTCGCAAACCCCTAGTTTCCGTTCAATTTCAATCGAAAACTAGGGTTTTCGTCGAAAACTATGTATACTGATCGGAAACCCATTGTTAACGTTCGGTATACCTAGTATTTTGCACGAAAATCCCTAGTTTCCGTTCGAAATACTAGATATACCGCATTTTTGTTACCATCGCGTGCCATAACTGATCATGATCGAAAGTACATTTTAATATTTATCAATTTTTAAAAGCATATTAATCTAACATAAGACAATATACAATTATTGACTTTGATATAGGTTGCTACCGGGATTTATCAACCTGAAAAAAGTTATATTCACCGAGCTGAAAGCGAGGTGAATATTGCTTTTTGAGGGTTGATAAATCCCTGTAGCAACCTTTTCAAAGTCAATTATTGTTTTATTATATGATAAGACAGAGACAGAACTATACAAAGAGAAAATCGAAAATTTTTATGTCTTTTCTTTTTCTTTTTTGCATATTAATAACAAAATACCGAAGTTAACTGTGAATTTAGTAATTTATTCTGTATAAAAAGTATTAATAAAAATAATTGAATCTTTAATTAACAATTTGTAAAAAACCAATTACATTCAATAATTAAGTACTACTGTTCTTTCCTAAATTTGTTTTACTATGGAAATCTGGAATTTTTATTTCTATTTTTAACCTTTTGCAGGGTGATATAACATTCCAGACAACCTGTGAGCTTTTTATAGCCAATTGCAGGTTGACATACTATTCCAGACAACCTGTGAGCTATTTTTAGCCCATTTAAGGTTGACATAATACATACTCATTACTTCTAAAGCTGTTTTCAGCCAATCAGAAAGCAGAAAAAATATCATCATATAATAATAAATAGATGATGGTATCATATACCTTGTTAAAAAGTTTTTAAGATAAATAAAAGTGATATTTTTAATGCAACTCTAGTAATATAGACAATGAATTAATAAGAAAATATATTTCTGTGTTATAAATGAAATGACTGTTAAATTGATACGACATGATATTCTATACATTTGTTTGACATTTTTCATGCTGTCACTTTCTTCTTTTTGTAATTGTCCTCAAAAGTCTTGACAAGAGAACATCTTCATCTACAATTCAGAAAATTCAGAAAATTAAAAAAAAGTTAGTAATTAAAAGAGAGATTAATATATATAACCAACTACCGTGAAGCGCAACATTTCGATGTTCAATTTTTGCAGTTCTTTGTAACAAATGAATCCAAATAGCAATATCGGATTATAAACATATATTCCATAAGGAGTGTAACCCGGTGTTTGAGAGGGTCAGTGTCACTTCCCATGCATAGATTTACAGTCGTATGGGAATGATATATTGGAATCAAATGTTATTTCCGAGAAAAATAAAAATCCAGTCCAATAGCTACGCTAAGACTATTCAAAAGATGTGTGAAGCCATCAAGAAAGCTGCAAGTTGAAAGACCGTTATATTCTAAATCTATAATAAGCGACTGTTCTCATAGTAGTTGTCAAATCCTTAACGAACATGTGTTCATGAAACCCTAAAAATATGAGATCCTTCAGTATATCGTATCAATAGTGGAATATACACGCCAAATGCAGGGGCAGACGGGAGGTAACTACTTGGAATGGGAGTCTCACGATACGGAAATTCAAATCAGGATAATGCTTTTTTTTATTTAATAGCTTAGTTATCCATATTTGTGAATGTCGACAAACATGTAATGAATAAATAAGCCAGGATATATCAGATGAAAGTAAAAGCCGAAATAAGATGTATGTGGTGAAAGAACAACATTAATTTACCAAAGCTTAATTAAGCAATTTGCTTTTCTCTTATTTCATTTAAGGTTTTTTACAAATTTCTCACCACAAGAATGCAATACAGAACGCACAAGTAAATGTACACTCTGCATTCTGCTCTACTCGATTTCATGTCCTTAGCAGCTGTCAGTCAATTATCTCTTGACTTATCTCTTTTATTCTAATGTCGTTATTTCTACGCTTGATTTAAACACTGACGATGTTAAACACATGATGTCTATCTCGGTTTCATTGCAGTTCACATCGTGAGTTTATTGGTTTTGAATTATATGATTTTGGTGATGCGTTTTGTGGCTGCTTTATGTCATAGTTTTTTTTTTTTTTTCTCTTGTTTCTTCCATACGCAATGAAGGGATATGGAGTAAATGCACAGGAGACCATGTCTTTGGAGGTTGAATTTTGTAATTGTGACATACACTGTCGTTGTTATATGAACTATGGAAATGTTGCTAAATATTTATTTCAGTCCGGCTACAATGCAAAATCCAGTGTTCTGTGAAAACAGTTTCTATCTTAATCTTTGAATTCTATTTAAATATCTCATAACATAAAAGCAGAGTAAAGTAAGGGACAGATATTAAAATTCTTTTTCCATGACATAGAAAGCATTTTGTGTATTTTTTTTCCCACCGCATTTTAAATATTGCACTTAACACATGTTCATATTTTGTTTCTTTCTAAAATATACGCAACTTCCATGTTAGCAATATTCCTATTTTACTGCAACATTTCTTTATATATATATATATATATAAATTATATAAAAGCTTTGCAATGACAGACTTGACATCATTTTAAAAAACGACCAATGAAATATATTTAACTTTTTATATTCGCATACTATTAAGCATATCTTACTTCTCTGGTGGCTAAAAACATCCATTCTCGATGTGCCTCCTCTGCCTACTCTGCCGTCACGGTCCCCTTGACCAACAGTGAATGTTGGACATGTCAAAATGGCGCAGGCTACTAAAACAACCATTAAGAAAACAAACTGTTTGTCCATTGTTGAATAGTCGATGCACTGAAATGTTACGTATATTGTTCATATATATCACAGAAACACTTTATACATATAGCAGTTGAAACTAAATGGTGTAAAAAACATTCAATATTGTGACTATGAGGTTAGATTTGAACCATGAGAATATTCAACTATAATATTGATTACTCTCTATAATAGGAAACATAGTTTTACGGCTATTTTTGCATTTTACTTTACAAGTATTTACTTAAATGAAATCAGTGCTTTTGTAAAATTTACCTATAGATACAACCTATTTATAACATTCACAAACAAAAACACCCTTGGTAACGGTATTTGGGAAAATAGGAAAATATATTGTTACTCTGCTCAAGCAATCGGTAAAATATATTTTCATGTGATAAACTAATTAAGAATCTAACACCAATGGAAGTGCCAGAGAATCTCGGGCTGATTTCATTTGGAACTCTAGAGTCGCAGAAGGATTAGACTCATTTTGTTTTTTGTTTTGTTTTGTTTTTTTTGTTTTTTTGCTTTTTTTCAATGATAATATCCTTTACTGAAATCTTAACATGTGTAACATTATTTGAAACATCAAGTACCGGTGCCCTATCCCGGCCTCGTGAACATTTGTAATACTTACTGTTATGTAAGTATTTGTTAGTTAATGCATGTAAATTATCAATAATATTCTATGTACATATCACATTCAAAACTTAAATAATTTCTTTCATAATTAGAGTCGAGAAGGGTTTCAGTATAATTATTTTGTAATCTTAATTCTGAATGGTTACTTGTTTCGCACCATTTGAAGGCGAGTAACCCTTGCAAATCAGACTCTTCAAAATACATCGGCAAACGAATGCCGAAGCAAGAATGAGGAAAGGAGGAATTCTAAAATCATAAATCCAAAAATCACGGAAATTCATATCCAACACGAATTGAGACAGTATGACACAGACAAAACAAATAAACAAAAATGAACAAAAAACGCCACATAACTGAAGAAATAGCAGTGTGAACCCCTACAAAAACTGATGTATCATCAGGTGCTCCAGAAGGGTATATGGCGGAAATAAAATCACCAATAGGATTGGAGTATATACAAAAGTCTTTATCAGGGCCACATACTTCCGGTTCTAGAGTCGAACTCGAGTTTTGTTGAGGAACTAAATGTGTTCATGTGCGATTCGAGTCTCTACCCGAGTTACAACTGAAAACAGCCTCAGACACACGAGGATAAGATTTCCAGTCTCGGACGAAGCTTGCTGAGTCCGAGATGATTGAAATCTTACCCGAGGTGTCTTAGATTCTCCTGACAAGCACTTCCACTGGTGTTTGATTTTATATCTTACTGTATTTACCCTAAAATATACTACATACTACACAAAAATATCGCTCCTTTTCGTCTGTTTACACAAGGAGTTACGTCCCTTTTTGCAACGTCATAAAATCAGGAAAGTATACCCGAGCGCGCCATACTTTAAAAGACGATTTTTCTTGTATATTCTTGTGAAATTTTACTTCAAATAATATAATTATATATATATATATATATATATATATATATTTCATACTACGTAGATTGAATACACTTGTGAGGACAGATGTAGACTATAAGACAATAGTTCGCAAACACGATATTTGCTGGTAAACTGCACACACGTGATTTTTTTTTCTTGCACTAGTTTAAGACATATAGTATCTATCCCAAGAGAAAAGGCGAGATAGGCTGATATCAAACCCGAATGCTTAGATATCATGTCCATCTCAAGGCTTGCCGAGGGATGGACAAAAGTTGTCTTGGCCTGAGGGTTTGAGATCAGGCTATCTCGCCTTTTCAAGAGGGTTTGACACTTTTTGTTGCCGTAACGCTCTGAAATTACACGCAAAACCATGATCAGCTTTGATTTTCTCAAAGAAATATCCAATACGTTCCAGGGTAAAACGTCGTAATCGGTATACGTTTACTAAAGTTTGACAGTGCCTTCGTTTTCAACAATTGGCGCGCAATTTTAAATCGAGCTGTATAAATATAAATCGCATATCTCGCGATAAAATGCTAGTTCAAAGGTGGATTTTCATTCTTTACATGAACAGTAAGATTGATCAAATCAGACAACAAATGCTACTAGAAAAATCGCATGAAAATTCGAAGCGATGAAAGACATCTTGGATTTTTCGCACGTGTTTACGATTGAAGGGAGACAGCCCCCCCCCCGCAAAAGGGTTAAGTAAGAATTATCTCACACCCCAAAATCGCGAGATATCTCGATCCTCTTGGCGTGAAAAGGATAAGAACTGCTGTGCCTCAGAAGTGAGAAAAAACGATGTTTCCAGCCATTACAGTGACAAGAGAAATTATCTAACGAAAGGAATCACATTTCACATTTTTTCTTGAGACTGTACATGAACGAGTTTTCTTTATTGTATTGTTTCTTAAGACACAGATTTTTTTAAATAGAATGTCGCATGACGAAAAGTGTTTAAATATTATCGTTAGTTACCGTTTTAGTAACATTTCCCGATGATTTATATATTTTACAAAAGGATATGGAGTAAATGAAGATTAGACCATAACACATACATTATAATGTTAACTCCAAGTGCAATGAACTTAAATGAGCTGTATGACCATATCGGAAATTGATTCCCCATCACCATACTAGAACCAAAACATAGGAAATCCACAACTTTAAAGAAATATTTAAAATGCATGAAACCAAACGAAATTCGAATAATCAGTAATGTTAAATATAGCTAACTACGATGGAGGGGGTTAAACTTTAGATTTTAGATCCACATAAAAGTTATGAACAAAATTCACACTTGAAAATAATCTCATGTACAAGAACAACATATATAAGAAAGTCAAAGAGCATACATCTCAAGACGGGAAATGGATTTATCAACTCCACACTGCATTGTGTACGTAAAGTATCTTGTTGCGTGAAATTTGTTGAATAGAAGTTAATAATTTTAGACGGCTTCTTTACTTTAAGTCCAAGAGGGGAGACACTGGAATAACTTACCTACTTTTATAGGAGTCATAATCCAGATTTTTATTCGAGCAAAAAAAAACCAAATATCCATCAAATGAGCATCTAACTTAATTTGTCAGTTGGTAATGGGTCTGGAGGTGACATGTCAGTTAACTGCTAGTAGTCTCTTGTGATTTCATGTTTATGTCCGTATATTTAGTTCTTTTAGTTTCATTTTTCATAATTGACTCAGTCCTGTTGCCAACTGAATTTTATTGTTGTTACTATTGTTTTTTTTTACTTATCACATTGGCTATAGGGGGAAGGTTTGGGCCCAATAAAACTAGTTTAACCCCGCCGCAGCAGGTTTGCGCCTGTCCTAAGTCAGGAAATTTATTAAGCCTTTGTGTGTCTTGTCTGTTTTCTAGTTAGTTCACTTTATGGCTATGGGAGTCTAGGATGATATTTTTTTCGCTGAATTGATTACTCTTTATTTAGGGGCCAACTCCGACCTGCCGTTGGGTGTGGGGTTTCCTCACCGTTCATTGAAGATCTTATGGTGGCTTTGAGTGGTTATTACTCCCCTTTGGGTCGTTGTCTCTTTGACACATTCCCCGTTTCCCTTCTTTTTTCTATCAAAGTGCAGATTACAAGACAACTAGAGGTTTATGATTGAACTTTGCGCAACCGATCCTAATAATCAAACTGAACTTGTAAATATTCAAAGTCTATTGCTTTGATCCTTCATATTTTGATAGATAGGAAAAGAAGGGAAACGGGGAATGTGTCAAAGAGACAACGACCCAAAGGGGAGTAATAACAACTCAAAGCCACCATAAGATGTCTTTTTTCTATCTTATAATTATTTAGTAACTGATTTTGAACTTTACAATCGAAAGAAAGACCTACCACATCAACCAAAACTTCTAAAACAAAGACTTTATTATAAAATTTTCAGAAAATATCAATTTATTGCTTGATTTTAATGTTGCTGATGAGAGATTACTCCTTGTATAGCATAACGAAAGTTACCGTTCATTATGCAACTTGAATATTGATTGTATTTTGAAACCATTGGGTCAATACCACTGCTGGTGGACCAGAGGTCCACAAAAGTATTCACCAGCCTTAGAATCAAACTTGTCTAACTCGAAAAAAATTACTTTGCTTTTTATAGAAATTTATTTGTTTTTATTAAAATTCTAACCCCTTGAAAATACTGAGGCTTCATGCCGTGTATGGCACTCAGTGGATGTCCTTGGTACTGAATTTGGTCCCTTTTCATTAGTTTTGGTAATGAGTACTTCTTTTTTGACTACTTTTGGATAATGGTTTTCCATATTATTTATTTTTAATGCTGCTAATGAGAAATTACTTTTGCAAACACGTGTACAGCATTACAATTTATTATGCGACTTGGTTATAGATTGTATTTTGACAAACAATAAGTAGATGCATGACGGGCTTTGAAAGACTAAAAATTTTTAATCTTCAGATATATTTATATCAAATAACTAAATACCGAAGTTACTGTGAATTTACTTTCTGCATATGCGCATTTCGACAACTTATGTCTCATCAGTGCAGATAAAATCTAAACGTTTGGAAGACCATTAACTCAAAGATGTTTAAAAACTGATAGAGAACAAATAACCAAAGTGATCGAAAGTTAAAGCCAAAATCAGCTAAGGACAGAGCTTTGCATGAGGGAGA
>MJUU01007596.1:8729-20172 GCA_002080025.1 Modiolus philippinarum
ATGAAGCAAAGGATATGTATTTTGTAAGAATATGGAGTTTATGTACACCATTTCTGAAATATGCAAACTTAAGGAGTAATGAACACATATACAAGTCAATACTGAACACTATCCACAATACAGTTATATGCATACAAGAAACACCAAACATACAAAAATCACAGACTAACATAAATGAACATGAACATATAAATTATATTTAGATTTATTCAATACATTTATTAATCTGTATATATATACTATAAAACTATCAACTATGTCTTGTATTCCAACACTGGCGTTTTTCTTTTTGTCTACCAAAACACGAGGACTATCCTATCATAAAATTGTTTTTTTCACTACTGTCTTTTGACTAATTGGATAAAAAAAACCTCACCAATTATGTTATTTCACTTGTTAAAAAAAGCTGGTATAATTATTATATATGTAAAAGGGCGCAATTACCATTTCTGGTAAGTCGCCTTCAAAAACTAAACGAAGAAGAAGAATTACAATTACAGTTCTAATAGTTGGAATTGTCATCCGTTAAACGATTTGTTTTACATTTTTCTATACTACAACAACTGTAGTGTGCAAATATGTTTTCTGTCACCTTTAAAAAAACTATGACTTTTCAATAACTGGTTAATGTGTGTCAAATATAAACTGTTCTGCTGGGCAGCAAATTATGGATTGTTATTAATCTCACGTACGCTATTATGTAAAATTTACGATTTGAGAAATTCAATGAATAAATCTTTTAATTTTAAATTTCTGTTAATATTTTAACACATAATATTTATTTAGGAACTTTACAGTAAAATATAAATATTAATGTGAAAATAATAAAGTAAAATAAATATAAACATTAAAGAATCTTGCTGTCATTAATTAAAATGGTTTATTTATTATTTCAATGATATTTCATTATTGCCATTAAAAGTACACGTAGTTTGTAACAGAATCGCTCAATTCAACTGCCGTGAACAGAAAATGAAGGACCTGAGTTTATTCGTTCTTCCTTTGCTTTGCCAATGTAAGTTGTAAAAATGTTATCTGGAAAGTTTGACATTGTGTTTTCCGGAATGGTTTTATCAACAAACAAATTATCTGGAAAGTTTGACTTTGCGTTTTCCGGAATGGTTTTATAAACAAACAAATTATCTGGAAAGTTTAATATTGTGTTTTCCGGAATGGTCTTATCAACAATCAAGTTATCTGGAAAATTGACATTGTTTTTTCCGGAATGGTCTTATCAACAAACAAATTATCTGGAAAATTGACATTGTTTTTTCCGGAATGGTCTTATCAACAAACAAATTATCTGGGACGTTTGACATTGTGTTTACCGGGATGGCCTTATCAACAAACAATCTTTATGAATGATATTCCACATCATTTGGTATTGGTCGATTGGATATGCACTTAAGAAACTTTCGGAAATTACAATCTGCATAAACAAAATTAATAGTAACGTTTATAACTTGTTATGGTAGTATTTGTATTTTTAAGTGGAAAGCATAAGTTTTTTTTTTTTGTAGAGTAGTTAAGTTTTCCAAACATATGCAGTTGAGTCCACAGTTACTGAATACAAATGTATGAAGAAGCCGGATCGTAAATAACCACATTACACATTTAACAAGAAAAGATATGGTTGCAACCATATCAAATGATAACTCGATTTAAATCTTATTTCATCAACGAATGGAAAAAAAAATTGTGTATGTTATTTTGTTTGGTTATATGATCTTATATTGATTTATTTCATATATGCGGGAAAATAGTCAGCTTAAAACACCACAATACAATGTACATTGCTATATCGAAATAAAAAAAAATGTCACAAAAACCACTAACTGCAAACTACAAACCAGCAGTATTATCACATGTTGCAGAAGAGTCTGCATGATCTGAGCCTTATGTGGTAGCCGTCATACAGCCAGCTAAGGTGTGTTATTGAAATATCTGTTGGGTAACTGATTCTTGAGTGTCATCTTTTAAATCAGTAAATTTTATAAAAAAAAACATGGTATGTTTTCCGGGGTATGTTACTTTGTTATTCTCAAACAGTAGGATAAAATCCGTAACACATTGATTACGCACGTAACACAAACGTTACAATGAAATACAGGGTATAACAGAAATCATCGCAATGTTAGAGAAGGGTCCGCATATTTTTAAACAATATCCGATTGCACACTATTATCGAAAGAGGGACAACTCTTTCCAAAATTAATATCACGGCAGTTAAATTAACATGTAGATATTCAACTTGGAATTATTTGATACAATGGTAGTATTAATTGATAATCATTGTGAAATACGTAATATTTATTGCATACCTTTAATAACATGAATAATTTAACAATTGGTGATAATAATAGGAAGCTATCTATAGGTAAATAAAAAAATATCGCATAGTGTCTAGAGCTGATGAGAACAAATGACGTAGTAATATAGACAAAGGTAAATGATAGCTTAAATAAATTTAAAACATTGTTTCTCGGCATATACAAATCAAAAAACATTTCATTATTCCATTGGACACAAAAAGATTTATAAACTGCCGGTAAATCACCGTTAAAAAATAATACAATACTGCACTATATTTTTCACATTAATATAACGGTAGTTAGGTACCAAAGATAGTAATAACTCACGTAAGATATTATGCCGGGATTCGAGTTATGAAAAATTAGCATCTTTTGAATGCATTTAAAAACCCTAACCCTTGAAATATTTTTCTATGGATTCTTACAACTATTATTTGTTTTTGTTATTTGAAAAAAAAATCAACAATCAATGTTTCACAAAAACTCAAAGAAAAGAATGGAAACATTCAAACTGTCATTTTACAATGTCCTCTTTAAAATATGATATAAATACAATGCACATATAAATAATACAAGTGTTTCGCTAGCAAATATCAATCTTATGAATACACAATATGTAATTACAACTTATTTTGGCATCATGGTGACCAATTTAGGTATAGAAGATGTCAAACGCAAAATTATATTTTTGTAGTTATAGCGTATAGGCGTGGATCGCAAATGTCGGGATTGCTTTCAAATTTGTTTAATTTTTCTATTCGCGGGACTGATACACTGGTAATATTTTCTCATTTACTTATAAAGTCGCATAAATGAATTCCCGTTATGCAAAAGTTATTCGCGAAAATTAAGTCCTCGCAAAACAGCCACTTATACGGTTAATGTGATAAATAATAAATCGGCACTGACAAAGTAAGAGTTAACTTTGTTGAGATTTCATTGTTTTTCCGTCCGAAAACTCGACAAATCCTCGTCGGAAAAATATTGAAATTTGATATTATTATTCCCCATACCTTAATATGTATCTGCACTGGTTTATGATCCCAGCTTCTTCAGTGAAGATTAATTTCCAACTTGTAATTCAGCCTTTATATGTTTATTTGTAAAAACACGACTGTAAGTCTTGTTGGATATATTCATATATATTTACAAGATATGATTTCAATTGTAACACAACTGAATGCGTGACAGGTCGCCCCAAAGATCGGTTGGACCAAGACCACTCGGACCAGTTTTATGACAAGTCAGACCAGACTGAAAGACAAGTCAGAACAGTTTTCAGACCACACTTGGACGATCGTCATCCGTTTCAAAGAGAACTCGGAACTCTTTAAAGGGCAAACTTTTTTTGAATTTCTTGGAGTTAGGGTGGGCATGCATTGTATTCATTTATTTAATTTTTTTTTGTAATATGATAAAGAAACAGGTAGAATTTAGAAAAAATAAGCAAGAAATAAAGTAAATGACTCAATAAAATGAAATTGTAGATGAACCTAAATAAGGAAGGATGTAGATGAACCTAAATAAGGAAGGATGTAGATGAGAATCTAGGATATTTTTATTCTATGTTTTAACTTTGATTTCATAAATGAATTTTTATGGTGCGTGTATCAAACAAATGGTACAACCGATAAGATTTTTTGTGTAGCTGTCGTACATGGAGGGCAACGAAACAAAAATACAAATAAACACAAATAAAATTAAAATCTAAAAGAATATATACAATAGAGAAAAGGATCAAATTTTCGGACAAAACTGCTATTGCGAGGGTGAAATTTGAGAGAAGATATAGATCGCCTTGGACCAAGACACGTGTCAATACTTTCGTCTCCAAATTAAAAATATAAGCCCTGTAATTGGAACGTCAAATACATGAAAGAATAGAAAACATTTTTCCTCTTGTTTTAGATTTTAATTTTATTTCTATAGTTGGGTACACCGCAGGGCAAAATCTGATCCATATAACTTTAACTTTTCAAATAATTTATTCTAATGCTGCTGATGAGACGTTTCATTAAAAAAAAAGAAATGTAGGCAGCACGGTACAGCTTCTTTTTCACAAGCAACAATAGTAATGTTTCAAGACTTTCACCAATTCATAACTATCACCCATGAAATTGTAGTATGCTTGACATCTTGTAGAACATTCATTTCACTCAGTGAAATATATTCATTACCAATTCCAGAAATAGCCTTTTATCAAAGTATGCGATGCTTTTTAGTTTATTTATATTTGAAATCACCGTGAAGGGTGTTTTACCAATACTTCTCAAAAACATTTAATTTTATGTATTAGGGGTACATGAAAATTTCATTTCTTGTTTTATTAATCATGACTAATACGTCTTATTTGAAAAAAAAATTGATATGAATACCATAACCAAGCTTAAAAATCTTACATGGATTTTCAAAATGTTTGCCAATTTTGTTCTATTAGCGTAACTCTTAAATGCAAAAGGTCAGCGTTTTGATTCAAATTACAAAATTTCTGACAGTCATACTCCTTTGAATCTTCATAACAGTAATGGATACCACGGACAATCGAGATATTATTTTAAAAAAAATACGATAAAGCTTGGATGAGAATAATGTCATTATGTCAAATCTCCTAAACAAATAAACATAAACATTTCTGTATATATAAATCTATTCAGTGTTAATGGAGAGGTGAATGCAAGGTGTAATCAATTAGAATTTTGGTTCGTGTCTATTAACTCCATATCACATCATTTTCAGCTAAAAACAGAAAGAAAAAAATCTTTATTGATGCATAATTACCCTTTAGGTGTAGAGGAAATACGCACTGCAAATGATAAGCAATGGCCATGACCAATATATAAATAACTAAATACCGAAGTTACTAAGAATTTATTTTCTGCATATGCGCATTTCGACAACTTATGTCTCTTCAATGCAGATAAAATCTAAACGTTTGGAAGACCATGAAATCAAAGATGTTAAAAAACTTATATATCATTGTTTTGAAATCGGACTGATGAACTTTTCGACCAGAAATTTCTCGAATCTTTTTGTTTGAATAAAAGTTGAAGAAGTTCACAAAAGGGTTCCTATTTATTTGCATTTTTAAATTATTGATGCCATCCTTCACCTTTATATTAGACGTGTCTTCTTTATATAGCCATTCTATCAGTTAAGGTGCCCGGATTAATCTAGTAATATTTTGACAATTAGCTTTTTTTAAAATAACGAAAACTACATGTTACTCTCAATATAGAAAGAGTTTTGATACTTTGTTTCAATATTAAGAAATGAAGCAAAAATTTAACAAAGTCCATATTGACGAATGGACGATTTTGAGAAAAGATCACCAGACCTACAAAAAGACTGATACATTGTCGACCTGTCACGTGTTTGTTGAATCAAACATCATCAGGTTTACACCCTTACATGTCCTCCATTATAATGGCAAATCTAAAGGTTGTGATATTAACAATATACCATGAAATTGTTGGATATGCCCTTAATCTAACCGTCAAGCTTGATTTTTATTTTCATTTCATCACTTAATTTGATATGTTTCCAGTGATGTTCCAGAAACCATAACACTTTATTCTTACGTATTGGAGGCACTTTTTCTTGTTGACTTCACGGATGTTCATCGTTTCTCAAACTCCCCTCTGGTCGTTTACTAAAGCGTATGATTCTCACCGGACAGTCCTTTACGACACTTTGTGTTGTGCTGTGATTTCTTCGCAAGATTTCCATCGGTTAATTTTTGTGACCCTTGAAAGTGTCCACCTGCCTTCAGCAGTTACGATTTTTGGCTCATGTTACTATTTTGTACATTTCCCCGATTCTTTTATCTTTTAAGTGATTTACATACTGTAGATTTGTATAAACTCAATATTTTACAGATATCCTCAGATATTTTTAATGTACGTGCAACTCCATCCAACTTGATTTGAATTCCTTTGAAATCTTTACTTGATCTTAGTCTCAAAGCCATTATTTCTACTGAAATAACGAATAAAAGCGCAGATAAAGGACAGCCCTGTTTAATACCTCTAGTATTTTGAAAAAATCGGAAATCCGCCCATTGTTTGCCACACATGTTTGCACATTACTGTATAAATATCTACCCATCTGATAAAAGAATTCCCTAAGCCAAAGTGCCTTAAAGTTTTAAACATAAACCCCCATTCCAAAGAATCAAAGGTTTTTTTTTTTAAATCAAGGCAAAATATTGCCCCTTCAATTCTATATACATCCGCATTGTCAATAACATCTTGATTCTGTCTTAAATTAAAATCAATAAACCTATCTGCTAAATATCCTGTCTGATTTTCGTGAATGATTTTTGGAAGAATCTTTTTCAATCTCTGTGCGAGGACATATGAAAGTAATTTTGAATCAACATTTATCAAAGAAATCGGCCTATAATTATCCAAAGAGAAAGGGTCATTTTTCTAAAAAATCAACGACAAAATACTTGTACGTAGTGAAACAGATAAAAGTTTGTCATTGTAACTCTTATTCAGAATTAAAACCAACAAATTTTTCAATTTATCCCAAAACGTCCTGTAAAATTCTACAGTTAACACATCCAAACCCGGAGATTTATTTAATTTCATTTTATTAATCGCCTCTTTACATTCATCATCAGTAACTAATCCCCTTCATCATCATTTAATTTCTTGTCTAATAGAGTGTCTGAAATATAAATATCGGATAAAGTAACATCTGGATTCTCAGACGTGTATAAAGATTTAATACTACTCTTTAATCAAACATAATATTTCTTTTTGTCCTGCAACAGTAGCTCCATTTTCTCTAATTAGTTTATTTATTGATTTTTTAACCTGCCTTTTTTTCTCTAAACCCCAAAAAATACGAATTATTTTTCCCCAAATTCAACCCACTTAACTCTCGACCTAATTTGAGCACCTCTGGCCTTTTCTTTATATCTTTTATCTAACCTCGTTGTAATGTGGTCGATTTCTTTATCTAAAATATCGTTTTCCCCTTTTATTGAGTCCTTTGATTTTATTTTTTTCCTCCAGTATTGCTTCTAATTCATTTGTAAACTGATTTATAACCTTTGATTTTTCTTTGCAACAACTAATAGTTAACTCCCTTGTTTGTATCTTAAAAGTGTCCCATAATAATTTGTAATCCACAACATTTCTTGCGAAGTTTTACGAAGCTTATCAATTAAACCATATATCAACATTTGATATTTTTTATCTTCTAGTTTACGAAATGTTGCATAAAATAGACCTTTAAATCTAAAAGTAGATCTATATATAAAAATGATAACTTCATGTAACGTTAATCAGAGAATCTGATCATCAAAATTGTTCAACTCATAATCGAATAACATTGTAATTCATTACTGCGTTTTGCTCATTCGTGAATTACTGCGTTCTTCCATCATTCATGCATTATTTCGCGATAATCAAAATTTCAGATAGTTATAAAATAATTAATATTTGAAATACATACGACGTGAATAGCTTACTATTACTAATAAAACAATTGGAAAACTCTAACATGTAAAGATGAAACAAACTTTTCTACTTGCACCAGGTGTACAGAGTGGTTATTACAAGCCATGGTCATCTACAAAAGTTACACATGTGCCAGCTGTAGGAGATGTTAATGTAACTGATTTCATCAAACAGTTGGAAAGAAATGTCACAGACTATATAAGGATGTGTTCTTCAGGTAGGGGATTGTTTACTCTAATGGCGCACGTTTTTTAATTACGCATAGAAATAGATATGATTTTCAGAAATTCGCCTGTTAAATACTGTATTGTCACTGGTGGAGACACTATAGGAACTGATGTCGGTAACGCAGAGGTATTTACCACTACGAATTTTCCGGATTTTCAATGAAAAAAACGCACTACATAATTAACATGATAGCAAATAAACAAAATTAACTTAGCAGATAAATTCAGCAATCATTGTTAACAGATAAACAATAACGGATACCAGTTAAGAGGGGGTAAACAGGTCTGGTAACGTTTTTATTTTCGTATTCAATAACAAGTTACAAGTGTTGAACTTAGTATTGGATGGAACTCGTGGCGAAACAACCTACTACAATCGTTTTAACCTGATGATTTCTTTGGTATTCATGTTCTTATTGTCTTTATTCATACATTACTATTATTATCGCCTACGTACCGTTGCCTGGTAAAATCTGATATTCATAGAATACGAAGAATAATGTAGCTGATCAGTTGTTTTATTATTTAAACTATGTTGAGGACATTATCTTGAGAAATCTTTTTTCCTGAAGATATAGATTCTTTAAATTTTATCAGAACTACCCTCGGCAGAATCCTTTTCCGGACATCAGCGGTAAGTTAATATTTTTTCTCTTCTGTAAAATTGTCTTTCAGAGTTCATATTTGTAAAATGGGTTAAGACATTGATTTCGGCTGTGCAGATCAGTTTCCATTTTGAATTTTTGTGAAAAAATTAATGGACCACTTTAGGAATGAATTGCTCCGGTTGACCTGGGATCAGTCGGCGTAAATTGCGTCACTGAACATTGTGACGTTGATTAATCTATATTGTGACTTCAAAATTTTACAGGAAAATTCACTAACTGGAAACTCGGCCATTAGGATACACTGTAGGTCTGATTAATGCTATCAATTTCAATTTTGCCGAATCAAAACCAATTTTGAATAATATCTCGCATGCTGACATGTTCGAAATTCAGAAAAAAAGGTTTTTAAAAAAATAGCTAGATACTATATAATGCATCATTTTGTCAGGTTCATTTTCTGATTTGATTTTCCTTAAAAATGTGGGTCTCTTCAATAAATATTAATGAATACCAAATAAGTAAATATCAATGTTACTGTCACTGCCATTTCGACAATTTATGTGTCTTCAGTATAGAATATAAGTAATACATTTTGAAAACTAGTTATCTGATGATATAAACAAACTAGTGGAAATTGATTAATTTTCAAAACTAAGCAATATTTTTGTTATTTCACACCGTTTTAACCAGAGTAGGTTACCACAAGTAAAGGAAAATTGGTAGGGACAGAAAATTGAGCCTTCCAAACATAAAGAAAAGATTTTTATAATGCATATTTTATGGCATTTCATCACAATTTGTCTAAATTTTTTCGGAGCCAGTATTTCCGTTTTGACCTGACCTGCCGCATAGACAGGTCATACCCTTATCCACCAAGTTGGAATTCGCCATGTAGCACAGTAGACCGATTCGAGTACCGCCCAAGCTATGTACATAACCTATAGATAAAGAGGTTAATCTGTTGTAAACTTTAGAAAAAATATGTTTATTGTGTTAGAATACTCCTAAGTATCTACAGATTTTATCTATTAAGAATTAACTTTCCATTATGTATGGTAGATTGTCAGAAAATGAAGAGGATCTGGGGCAAACAAAATCTGAGTTATTTTTTGTCATGTGTTCTTTAGATGAAGAAAAGTGTCTTGATAGACCCTTGTTGCTGAGTTCTGAAGTTGCCAGTTGGCCTTTAACAATAAAAGCCGATGCAAGAAACTTGATTAGAGAAATAAAGAGGAGTATTACTTACCAGAACCAGTTGTTGGCTATAGGTATGATACAGTGATTGATATAAAGATGGAAATATAAATTGCATGTTGGTATAAAATGGTTCAACTTTGACGTAATATGTGCATGAGTAGATTTAGTTGTAAACGAAAATTAAGCATTTAGCTGCAAACATGATGTCACAATTTTATAATGAATATTATATAGCAGATAACTAATCGCTGTAGCTGTGAAGCTTTAATAACAATAAACAAGGGAAATCTTGTTTATTTCAATTTTGGCATGATTTTAATATTTAAATGTTGTTGACAGAAATGATTTTATTGCACCACAGCGTAGAAGGAAGGCTAATAAGACTAATTAAGTATTTTGTTTGTTTTCTGTACTAATCAGTTGTTAAAAAGCAATTCTGGCAGCCACAAGGTGATCAAAAGGAGTACCTAAATATAGCCACTAACTGTCAAGTTCGAAACCGGGAAATTTTGAATTATTTTTTGGAAAAAATCAACTTCCGTGAAAGTAAATGATTTTGATTATTTATTCAGTCATGATGGAATGAGAATAAAATATTTGTAGATTTTTTTCATTATATCTTAAATTATTATAATACATTTTTTAGATACGAGGAATTCTAATTGTCCGCATCTAAACAAAGGAGTCACTGAAATGCGGACACGCGAAAATTCAAAGTTTAATAATATTTTATTGCTCCAAGACGAAAGGATTGGACACAAGTTATATCAACTTACATTTGTCTTCTCCTTACAAAGTATACACATACAATTGACAGCAAAGCATACTTAGAATAAAAATTCAAACAAGTGACTCTTCATAGTCTGTATTTGTAACGTGGAACGTGGTCTTAGACAGTCTTATACACCTTTATACATCGGCAAACGAATACCGTAGCAAGGACGAGAATACCATATATATGCCTACAGTCTAAATAAGCTAGCGACTATGTTGGGTGAAATATTTAATGCAGACCTGCCAGACGCAATTTTTTGAAGGGAACATTCAGAGCAGTATCACGAAAAAATTGTATAAATCGGTTAAGATCTAGAAGTTTCAGTTGAGATCTTTGAATTTATGTTTTTTTTTTTTTTTTTTTTTTTTTTAATAAGGGTCTATTGCCACTCGTATAAGAATAATGTTGGCTGTCTTTTCCAGTTCGTATACTAATTGTGAGAAGCTGTATTAAAAGTTAACCTTAAATTTATGATGAATAAAGAAATTTTAATATGACAGATTTTCAGGATTGCCCCTTCCCCCCTTTACTAATATAATGAGTGTCTACCTTCAGTGGTCATTGGTTTTCGAAATAATTTATCTGCCACTGAAATGGCAATCTACGGAAACTATAATTAAAGCAGCTTGTTACAATTTAATATCATATTGATCATTCAGTCGTAATTCTGGAATTCTCAGAAATGGTGGTGCATCATTTGTTATCATTTTTTAACATATACATAACAAGCCGAGAATGACCCAATCATAGGGGCACTTGTTACAACTTGCAAAGCTAGTTATACAATTAAGTAAATACCGAAGTTACTATGAATTTTGTTTCTGCATATGCGCATTTCGACAACTTATGTCTCTTC
>MJUU01007597.1:0-20988 GCA_002080025.1 Modiolus philippinarum
CCATTACTTATCTAGAGCTTGTTGATAAAAGAGACTCTGCCACCCCTCTGCCCATCATAAGGAAGGCAGTACTACCTGGTACTATCACTCAGACCAATGGAGAGCATGCAACAGTATCCAGTCAGAACTGAATTTACAACATGGTACCGTCAACCACTCTGTGAACTTTGTGGATCCTGATACAGGTGTTCATACTCAGACGATTGAATCAGTACTTATGTCTTATGAACAATATGATTATTTAAACAACTTAAGTACCAGTACGTCGAAGAAACAGGCAAAATGCATTGGTGCGGGGGCACATTGAGGAAAATAAAACGCAAACTTCTGATGTTTGATTTTAATAAAAGTAACCAAGAAAACGGCATTTTGATAGATAAAAGTTCTGTGTTATTTTGCCTTTTTGAGTTATCAACGTCCAAAATTTAGTTACTTTGAACAGTGAAAAGTACGGGAGATTTTTCCCGCCATTTTCTCCTCTATATGACCAGTCAAAAAGTATCTCGAGACCTAGCACATATTCGACTGTAAAAACTTTTAGGAATGTGTTTTTAATAACTAAATGATTACACATAAGCCAAAAATAAAGAATCTAAATTTTTGATGTGCCACCCACTGCCCGACTCTTTACTGGAATACTATTTAAGTCTGGTAAGAAAACATGGTTATTGTCAATTTCTGCTTAGTGATATTGTTTGGCCACTAATGAAAATTATGGCTATTTCTGTCTTCTTTGCATGGTAATTTTATATTTTTAGAACTTGCATACTCGGTAAAACATTTATGTCAACAATTTATGTCTCTGTTTTAAGTCAAATGGTGTGATTTTTTTCTTCAAATAGGCATGCTGTCTCATCAGTAATTTAATACATAAGGCGGTGTCTGTTTTTTTATTTGTTTTGCGTCAACTCATTTTCTGAAAACCTACCAGCCAGCAAGGAAAAAAACACACACACAGAAAAAAACTACAATATTTTGTGCACATCTGTTAAGATTTTCTCATAGATGGTATGGTCACTATGTACCAGAGTATAAATGTTAAATTATTTTTTTAAGTGTATAAAATACTCAAGATAAAAGCTGTTCTAAAGCGGAATTTGGTAAAATACCACAAGCTCCAATTTCATAGACATAATAGCATGAATAGATGCTACTTGCTTTTGGTACCAAATATGTGCATATAAAACATATATATCAAAGACTGCTTCAAGAACCTAAGGGGTAGCCTTGGGTTCATGCTTTAGATTTTTTGTAAGGTTGTCTTTTTGACATACTCCTCAAGACAAAAAAAATGGATATTGAGATACTGAAGCATGTGTCATATACATAGTCTGCTGTATTTTGTGGGAACAAGATTTCACAAGATAGTATGTATTCTCTGTGTGTAAATAATCACTATGACATTGCTATAATAAGCTTATCATGAACACAACACATTTAGGGTGGCAGGGTACAACTCCTTATACTGAAAGCTTCAAGACCAATGTCAATTTGTAATATACACAATCCAAAAAAACAAATGTTTTCAAAATTTCCATTTATACCACAATGAAAAAAAAACAGTTATCAGTTAGCAGGAAGTGGATAAGTGAAGGGCATAACTACGGCATTTGAATCGGAGGTGTTTTTTCAAACTACACATTAAATCGCCAGGAGCAGAACAGGAAGAAAAATGCGGAGTTCAACAGTAAGGACCACAGACAGATGGACGGACAGGAGTTAAACTGAACTACCCCTTACATGTATCTTCGAAACCAAGTTATAAAAATTAAACCTGACAACTATTGACAAAATTTTGCAAGTTTATGTATACATGTAAATTATATAGTGTCCGCCATGAAATACTATCCAGCCTCATTATTGGGTGGAATAAAACACTAGAGTGATTACTTTCAGTCTCTAGAGATGGTTTGAATACAAATTTACCACACCAGGACACTATTTAACATGACACTCTTTTGGCTTATATTCATTCATCAGAATAAACACCAAATTCCTTGGATACATAACAGGTCCTTTGCTATTTATTAAGACATCAAAATACTTTGATGAGTAGACTACTACTAGTAGTCACTTTGTCATCGATTCTCAAAGGAAACAAAAGATAAAAAAAAATTAACACCGTCAATGGCCTTCAAACCCAGATACTTCGATTTTCTTACCACATTGGGTTGGAGACAAGAAACATTTATTAAAAGAGTTTTACTGATATTGTCATTACATCTGTAACAGGAGGGTCTGGTGTCTGTGCGTCACCATTCCCTCATGTTAAATGAAAGGTATTGACATCGGACGACTGACAGACTATAAATTATGTTCAAAAGATGTCAGTCCCTCCCTCTCTTCTTCCGCCTTGTGGAAGAAGAGAGGGAGGGACTGACATATTTTATGAAACAAGTGTCTCCTTTACGCGGACAAATTATATATAGACTGGCCAAAATTAGTGCTGGTAATTTGATGGGCAAAAAAAGGATAGGGACTTTTACAGAGAGACATACACTATTTCCGGTGATACTTCCAATAAATATGTCAGTCCCTCCCTCTCTTCTTCCACCTTGTGGAAGGAGAGAGGGAGGGACTGACATATTTTATGACACAAGTGTCTCCTTTACGTGGACAAATTACATATATACGATACTTGCCAAAATAAGTGCCGGTAATGTGATGGGCAAAAAAGGGGAAAGGGTCTTTTGACAGAAAGACATACACTATTTCCGGTGATACTTCCAATAATTTATGCATCTTTTGTGCTCATTAGTTTTAAGTTTTCCGCCAAACATGTTTTCTTTTCTTCGGAGGAAATTTTTTAGGGGAAAGAAACTATTTGCGGTATAGCGTTTATCTCCGGTATATCAAAATTTCAAATTTTTTGACGAAACGAAAAAAAACTTTTGTGTTTGTTTTCGCCACAAAACCGGCAAAAACCTACCCGCACGCGGACGCAAAACAGAGAAAAACACAACTTTGGCCTAAACCCAACAAAGTTAATTAATTGTTAGTAAACAATGTCAAAATGTCAAATTTCAAAGAAGACATATATAACACATATACAAGATATCCAATTAACATAATTTGTTTATTTGATCAATTAATATAACAAAACAATTTTTTTTTTATAAAAAAAAATTACAAGACATGTACAAAAAATACATGTATTGTTAACAATACATGTAAACATGTATTGGGATCATCAACTTCAGGAGATCCGCCAATCTTTCTGACGGTGCACAAATATCAACTAGAGGCATTGTTTTTTTTAATCTTTTAAACAGATTTCATAATTCTTTGTCTGCTTAGGGGTTGTTAAATACAGGCTTATTTCATTTTGCTATACTGGACTTATTCCTAATACAAGGAAACCTGTCTAAACCGCACGCAAACTTAATCTAAATAAATAACCTTTTATCAGCAGCATGATAATCAAATATTCTAATATGACTCTCTTCTTTGGCTTTGGAAACAAAGCTATGTACTAATTCCAACAATATTTTTTAGCACATGCGCATATTTTTTTACAAAAGGATATTCGTAATATGAAAAAGAAAGGAAATTAGGTAAATGTCAAGGAGACAACATCCCATATCCAGGTTTAAACGACCAAAAACAAAACATCTAGGGGTCACCATATGGTCTTTAACACAGTGAGGAACATCACACCATATAGTAAGCCCTAAATGGCCCCGAAAAGGTAAAAAAGTGAATAAATCTATGCAAACGTACAGTTTCACATTTTATTCACTCAATATTCATGTGTAAATAAAGTTTAAAATAATAAATCACTCAAAAGCTGCATCAAATAATGACAATAATAGAAATTGACAACAGTTACTTAATTTAAAATGACATAACCGTAACCTAGCAACGAATGCGTTGTTGTTATGAAATCTTATCTATGCTGCATATCATGCTCTACAATTCACAATCAAAAATTTTAATTTTTAGCGATAATAAAATTACAAATATGAGTTTTATTCCTTTTCTTTTCTTTTTTGGCTTCAAATATAACATAACTAAGCAGTCATATATATCAGAAATACAACCAGCTCGCATTTATATACCCGCTTCGAGTTTGAAATATCCGTATTTTATATTTTTACAATAGAGGATTTGTATTAATTCATAAGCTTATGAGCAACTTGTATTAATGAAATAAAGAATATAGATTTCTCTATGTCCATTTATGTGTGTTTGTATGCAGTTTTCTGGCATATTTTAATTCTAGGGTCAAACCCAATATTGTCCTCTAAGAGCCGCTTCGAATGTTCAAAACGCTCGTTAAATATATTAGAAATTGTAATTGGGCTCTATGCGAATTAGAACATGGGCAGACCTTATATTTGTCTTTATTTTATACCTCGCTATCGCTCGGTATAAAATATTGACAAATATAAGGTCTGCCCATGTTCTAATTCGCATAGAGCCCGCTTGCAATGATCTATTTCTTAAATAGAAGATAGCTATAATCCCATAACAGTCAAAAAGGGGAATTGATTGACTAAATATCGAAATAGGAATCGAAATCCATTACCTATGACATCACCAAGTACAATACAAGAAATAAAGGTTCGATATTTTAAGGGTTAGAATTCAGGTACAAGGCCTCATGGTGACTTCAAGATGAAGAACAACAATAAAAGCGTTGTTCTATTGCTTATATTTCCATGTATTTATAGAGACTTTGTCTCATTTGCATTTACTCCATGTCCCTTCATTGTTAATTTTAGACTGGAGCTTGTTTCTCCTGCAGTGTGGAGTCCGTAAAAAGAATTCTCCATGATAGCGATGTACAATGTATGCTCTATGTACATTTCAGTTATGGTGCACTTGTTCCTGAGAGAATCTCTCATATGGATACGCTATCACACTTTCACATTTTGCTTTTTGTTTTTATTTTGTAATCTAAAATGGTTATTCTGACCACCTATTTATTGTGCCCACATCTCGTGATTTCATTATGCCAAGTTTTCTAACAATTGGCTCGATGAGTGCCCTGTGGTTGTTTAAATGTTGTGATCGTCTTCTGTGGTCTTCGTTAAGTTCATGTTTGTTGACGATCCCGCATCGTTGGATCATTAGGTACAAAAGCATGGATGTAGCGTTGCTCGACAATAAGCATTGAGTTCCACTCAAATCGGTGGTATGAGGTATGAGTAAAACTCATTGTTGAAGGCCTCATGGTGACTTCAAGATGAAAAACAACAATAAAAGCGTTGTTCCATTGCTTAATATTACCATGTACTTGTAGAGACTTTGTCTCATTTGCATTTACACCAAATCCCTTCATTGTTAACAAAACAGTAAAGATCTATAAAGTGCAAGGTAAAATATTCATGTCTGAAAAATCTTACTGCTGGGCTGGTGAATACCCTCGGGGATATCTGATCTACCAGCAGTAGATTCGACCCAAAGGTGTCATGAGACAAAAAACTTGAGAAATAAACAGTATATCTAATTATGCTTTAGACGTGATTCCCAACAGAAGTATATTAGAATAAAATTATATGGAAAGTCATAATCATAATCCTAAATAATAAGAAAGAACAAATCATTGCCAACAATATCGAAATAGGAATCTAAGTAACAGAATGAAGCCCCAGTATTGAAAGGGGTCAGAATTAAGATTAAGAACAGTAAATTTCTATAAACGCTTGGTGGTATTTTCATGTCAGACAAGTCTGACTACTGGGATGGGCAATACCCTCCGGTAGATTCTCGTACGCAAAATGTTAATAAACAGTAAATTTTGTTTTGCTCTACATGTGGTTCAATGAGTAACCTCTTATCAGCAGTATTATAATAAAATAAAATAATAAAAAATCCAATAAAATGTTCAGTACCAAATAGTCTGGATTCGCTAAAAACAGGTTTTACTATCAATATGCTTCAGTATCAATACTTCTTGACAGGTCGTTTGACTTGTGCATTATTACATATATGGATTTTAAAAGACTTATTATTTCAAACTGCGTATTTCTTTTGATAATGCATATATCTTTACATATCCATATTTTCGATAAACTTTTGCATGTGAATTGCATAAAATAAAGCAGCTATTGAATGATAAAAGAACATTCATTTAAATTATATATACTTTAACAAACTTATCAGTTTCATGGAGGTGTAACGATCACTATTCTATTAACACAGAAAAACTTCATATGTAGTACTAAACATTAAATTTGCATTGTTATTGCATTATGTTGCAGAAGAAGTGGTGATAACGGAATTTCTCTAACTTTTAGCAAATTTATCCAACGCCTGACCGGTGTGATAAATATAGTTTCCATAACGAGAACTAGTTGATTATGAAATTTCTCACATCAAGTTAAATAAATTTTGCAAATGTTTGAAAGCGAGGCTTGCCGAGCTTTTAAACATTTCAAAATTTATTTAACGAGATGAGAGAAATTTCATAATTAATGTGTTTAAGTTGTGGAAACTCTTTCTCTAATGACTGAATGAAAAACGCCGAGGATTGTATTCCGAATAAATTTGGCGGGAAATGTCACAAAACTTGTTCTCCTCTCTAGAGAGGAGAACAAATGTTTCACCACCGTTCAGGAAATGTGAAAACTGGACAGAAATTAGAGAAAAATATTTCTCGTACAACTCGCGTTGAATTTCCCACCAAACCTATTCGGGACATAATCCTCGGTGTTTTACATTATGTCATTAGAGAAACATTTTCTACAACTTAAACACGTTAATTATGAAATTTCTCACATTTTGTTAAATAAATTTTCAAATGTTTAAAAACTCGACAAGCCTCGTTTTCAAACATTTGCAAAATTTATTTAACTCGATGTGAGAAATTTCATAATCAACTAAGTTCTCGTTGTAGAAACTATATATCTTGAACATATATGTTGAATATATACAATAAAAATAGAATGTTGCAAATGTTTAAATTTATAATATATAAGTTTCACCAAGGTCGACCGAACATAATTCTTTCAACAAAAAAGCAATATTATGGTTTTTGTAAATGTAATATCGGTTCTTTTATTTAGGCTACATATTTATATTGGATCAAAATCGCATTCTTGCTCATAAGTTGATGATTGCATTATTGCTGTTTTATGTCAAATGAGAAACAGTGGAGATTTTCATGGTGTTAACACCCTGAACTGATAGTTTCTGGAACTTACAATTAGTAGTTAAGACTACAAAAAATACCGAAGTTGCATAAAATACAGTAAACTTCGTTATGCTGTACACGTGTGTCAAGGAGTAACCTCTGATCAGCAGCATTAAAATCACATAATATGGAAAGCCATAATCAAAAAGTAGTCAAATAAGAAATACTCATTAAAAAATATCGGAATAAGAAGCTTAATCCAGTACCGAGGACATCTACCGAGTGCCATACACGGAATTAAGATCAGTGTTAAACTTCTTATGAGAGGATGTACCCTACACGCTCGAGAGAAACGAGTTTCATTCCTGTATCCAATACCAAAAAACATTCAAAATATAAAATTTTCAAATTGTTGATAATAACAAACATTGCAGTGTAGTGGCATCACATATACAAACAACATTGCGGACGAGGATAGGACAACGAAACAGAAATTGACACAAAAGGTGATTTATAAAGTGGTTAGTACCTCGTTGTGAGTCAAACTTAATCATTTTCATTCCTGATGAATTTCAACTTGCCAAAAATTTTCCCTTGCGTTACTGCCATTGGAAAATAACTTAATATCAATATGAAACTTTACGCCGAAAAAAAACTAAGACAACTCTGGTGAGGCGCCAAACTTTTAAAGTATTACACTTTTTTTCCAACCTTATTTTTACAGTGTTCTTACCCTATAAATTCAATAAAACAAGAAAAATTCAATGCAAATGCAAAATATTTTGCTACATATGTTTGAAAGTGGCCAATTTTAGCACTTTTGCTCACATTTAGGCATTTTTGACCATTGTTTGACTATTTTCATGGAAAAAATCTACCTTGGAGTATTAAACTTTTTCATATTTTCATGGAAAAAAATCTACCTTGGAATTAAACTTTTTCTCATACTTTCGGAAAAGTTTTAAATAGAAGAATGAACTAATTCGACCCCTAAAAATCTTATGTTCGTGCTGATATAAAAGAAAGTTTTGTGGCATTTTCATGCTTTTTAGGAGCAATTTCAGCATTTCGATATTTCCCTAAAAATGTGGATTTTCTAGATTTTTTAAAGAGTTTATGGTTTAAACTTCATTTGTTTCATGATTTTTTACTGTTTTTAAACGAGACCAATCACATGTCTGGACCTGCTAATGTTCAACTGAGAAAGTGTTTTTTCTAAACTATTGAATGTCATGCATGAGTTTGCCAATTCAAACAAATACTCATTAGCCTCATTACCAAAATATTCTTCAAATGAAATTTTAATTAAGATACATTACAGTTTAACCCTATTACTGTAATAGACAAAAATAAAGAAGAAGAAAAAAAGCTAAATGTACAAAGTTGAACAACGCATAATATGAAAATAGTCCACACATTTGTATCACTTCAGCAAAGCAGAAAAACTAAACCGGAATGTCAAATAAACACATACTTCGTATCTTTGTGAGAAAATGAGTGAAACCAACGCAAAAATTCAAGAATAGCTGCCCTTGATCATTGTGGTCAAAACTGTGCAATGTCTCTTGAAACAAACTGAGTACCATGAAGATATAATATGATGAAATAAAGGATCAAGTTCAATAATGGATAAACTGACATTTTTTAATCAGAACTGGCCTTAAGGGGAGGGCCTTTGGTCTAAAAATAATATTATTGGATCCAGAAGAGTGGGGTTCTTGGGGTTAGAACCCCCCTTTTTTATTGACGAAACTATGGCAAAAGTTGGCCGGAACCCCTTTTGTGAAGGCTTCTTCCGACGGTGAATAAAATAATTCATGTGAAAATTTCCATTGATTTATTCACTTTTTTTACCCTTTTGGGTGCCATTTAGAGCTTGCTATATGGTCTGAGGTTCCTCACGGTGTTGAAGACCTACGATGACCCCTAGATGCTTTGTTTTGGGTCGTTTTAACCTGGATATGGGATGTTGTCTCCTTGACATTTACCCATTTCCTTTCTTTTTCATATTTAATAAATAATGTTCCTGTAACTCATCCAATCTACTTTGTATCTATGTAGGGCAGTGCAATGCGAAACAGCCAAACTCGTTGAATTTCCCGATGAAAATTGTTCGAAACCGGAAAATTTTTCAAATGCTTTAGAGGGCCATAAAATAAGATTAAAATCTTGCCGTAAGCATTTTTAGACAGGATAGTAGTTAGAAACACACAATATTAAAATTAACGTTTAATGTAAACTAAAAGTCTACAAGTGATATGTTTACATTTATCCTTGCCACTGAAAGCATGGTTTTCAGAAATGATTTGGATGAGTCCTAATTGCCACTCTTTCCTGCATAAACATATCCAGCATGTGGTTTTGCTTAAATTCAGAACTCAGGTGGTACAAGAATTGATTTATTTAATTTAATTTTATATTTATTAAAATACCTTAAAAAGAATTTTATCTTCAGTCACAACTGTAAAATAAATCTAAAATTAATATCCAGGGTTTGTAAGAGTACTTTGCCCGATATGTTTTGCTTGTTGACGACCCGCATCCTCACAAAATGGATACATGAAACAAAAAACAATTTTACAATTCCACGCCTTCTGAACCAATAATATTGTTTTTTCATTGCCCATTAGCTCCATTTAGTAACGAAAACATTTTATTTGAAATTTTCTCTTTTTTTCGAATTCGGCATACATATTGAATGATTGATTGAATATTGTTTAACGTCTACTCAGCAATGTTTCAGCTATATCAAGACGAGAACAAGTTTGTTAATAAATAATCACTTTGGGGTATGGAAAGGGCCATGGGACGGGAAATTCTGACTGCCACTGGAAAAGTAGAGTGAAATCGTCAAGGGCGGGGGATTTAGCCTTGTAGCCGATCACCTACGGACCACCCCAAAAATAGCTTGCTACAAGGGTTCTTTAACGTGCAGGAAGCGTGGCATTTCTTCCAACACGTGGACCTGAGTTTACATCCCATCCGAAAGATGGGTTGTGTATTTATTAATCCCACACAACCACGGAATGGGTCCTATTTCTATATCCCCGGACCCTCGGGGTCAGCCTCCGTTTAGGAGGGGTCACACCCCGCAAGCCGGAGATACTAGGTCCTATTTCTATATCCCGGGGTTCCCTCGGGGTCCTCTGTTAGGAAGACTCATACTCCAAGCTCAGAGGATGCTGTGGGCCTATTCATAAGCCGGGACCGCGCACGGCGGCAGCATACATATGATGATTCAACAATTCTTAGTTGCTTATTAAATAGAAATCAAATTGTTTATTCTGATTTTTTCATAAATAATCAATGAAGGGATGTGGAGTAAATATGCATGCGACAACGTCTCTTTAAATACATAGTAAAACAAAGCAATGGTAAAGCGCTTTTATTGTTGTTCTTCATCTTGAAGTCACCAGATGAGGCCTTCAACAATGAGCTTTGCTCATACTTTAAAGTAAGTTCGTGACGGCCCCTAGCATCGGTTTGAGTGGAATTCATTGCTAATTATCGAGTAATCCATGCTCTTCATTATCCTACATTTATATCTCTACATTGTATTTCATGTCTCCATTTTTCTTAAATTGAATACCAATCATCTTTTTAATGAATATCGATCAGTGTTCAAATATAAAGATTCATATATTCCAAAAACGCACAAGTTCTTAGACAAACAATTATATTGATAAAAAAACTTCCTACCGAAATACTGATGTTTGCGGGAAATTGCCGAAATGTTGTTCAATGATAAACAATGTTTATCCGGGACATCTGAAATCAGCACTTGAAAAAATGTCGCGTTGATACTTTTATTTCTTATCACTGTTTTTTTAAATTATTTTTAAGGAGAGTTACTTAATCTTCCTTTGAATATTATGAAAATAGAGCCTATATCTTATCCGTTCCTGAGATGTCAAATTATGTATTGATACTAAATGGTTTATATACATTTCCCAAATGGAACAAGAAACTAAATAACATTTGGTTCGTTTTTCAATAACTTATTTATAACGACATATTCGCACAATTTTTTTTTTAGATAAACGAGCTTTTCAAAATAAGTCCGAAAATAATTTTGTACAGAACAAAGCTTCAAAAATAAGAGTATTATTTTTTTGTTTGTTAATGAAATGATTTATGCAAAAAGGAACCAACTGCAACATGGAAACTGTTCGCATCATAAATTTTAGATTTTTGTAAGGAAAATATGATAAAAAAGTAGAACGTGACTTAAGTGACAATTCTGTTAAAGAGGGGATTAAAAACACAAGCTAATTGGGTGAATACAGAATAATAAAAACAAAAACAAAAAATTTATGTGGACGGTCAAAAATATTAAATTGTGTTTTCTTTAAATTGCATTCTTGTCAGTGGGTGCCTTCTTACCTTGTTACACTTACTGGGCGATATATATCTATATATTGTAAATTCCGTTCGATAATGCACATTTCTAAATGATTCCTACTCAAATGATAAATTATGCATGGAAATTGCAGAGAGATACAAATGCAATAAAATGATAAAAGCGTATGCTGCATTCATAAAAAATTAATATATGTCATAACAAATCTTTTGAACGTATTAGTTTCATTGAGGTTTATTTATCATCATTCAATAAATACAGATTAATACATGGACATTTCCATATTTGCCTTGTTATCATCCCGAGACACCCATATTGGCCCGAGACGAAGTCGAGGGACAATGTGGGTCGAGGGATGATAATCAGGTCAATATGGAAATGCACATGTATTAAACTTTTTATTACATACTTCCGACGTTTAGAAATGACAGGCCGATATGGACCGGAAGTCGTTTATTTGCCCAGGCCAATATGGACCGGAAGTCGTTTATTTTGTCTGAGATGCACGAGGAGCATAAAATAACCCATTATTTTCCCGGGGTGTGAAAATATTGACAGTTTACTTCCGGTCATATTTATCATGCAAAAATGCTTTTATTTCTACTAAGTATGTAATAAAAAAAATAAAACAATTTTATGCATAAAATTTCACGTTAGTTTGCATTGATATAACATAGTATTGCAGAAGCCTCAATGATAAAGAACATCATGGATATTTATATACTAATTGTACTTGGCAAAAAAAATGTTCGAGATTTTATTTATTTAAGATAATGTATTTTTTTATTTTCATTACGAATCATGAGTATAACCACTGATCTAATCGACTTGAGATTTTGCACAGTAAATACACTTACCACCATGAACATTTTCTGTAATTTTCAAATTTTAAAATTTGTCATTTTCTTATTTTCGCAATATCACGTTTTGACATTTTTACATCTTCCTAAGTCAAGTGTGAGTTCCATGTCCTTCCCCACAAACCATCGACAGATTTAGCATTGTGGTGGTGGTGTTCATGTGACAACAACACAATTCATGCTTAGATGCCCTAGATTTAGTTTTCGAAAAGATAGATAATTATCCGATATTATCATAACACTACATTTATCAGCATAAAGACTAAATGTAGCCATTAATGGCAGCAGAATACGGAAAATACAACTGATTTGGCTAATAAATATTAAAAAAAAGTCGAGAAATACAGAGCAATAAAGACATGAGACAGTCACAAGGAATGGAAATATAACAAAAAAAAAACATTCAGAATTAAGGTGCTTATAGTATGACTTCCCATAAAAACCGAGAGTCACGTCAAGTACTCTGGAAGGGTCAGCATGTCCTGCATTGTAAGCGACAAACGTCAAACTATCAATGTGTCAATTCAGAGTTGAGATAAAAATAAGATGAATTTACATTTGAACAGATATGTATATGCATGCAATGATATATTCAAAGCACCAACTTTATTCGCTTTGATGACTTTCTAATCTTCTAACAAACATATACATGTATTTTTCTTACTACCTTCAAAGGCATTCAATATGTTTTAAAAAAACTATTTAATCAAAATTGTTTTCATTATTTACATATCGTGCACCTCTAATCTTCAGTCACCAATATTAGCCTTTTAATAAACATATTGTGATGTAGTATTTTCTAATTCCGTTCGCGTGAATGAATAAAACAAGTTTACACTATGCCAATCTATTTGCATAACAAAAGTGAAATATTATGATATTATTTGATTGACAATGGTTTGATTTTAGAAAAATTATGCTCCCCAAGTTTACTTATTTCTCATACAATATTTTTACTCTTATAACATAGTTTATTTCTTTTTTCTATATCTGCCATCTAAATAGTAGTCACATTCTTTTAAAATTGTGTTTTGTATCAACGTTTCAAACATCATGTACATCGATTGTTTAAGGCAAAATATGAACTTTTGATACAGTGAGGATCATTGTGGACCTTAACAAGTAGTTATTTACTCGGATTTAAGATGCAGCTTTTGGAAGTAAAAGGTCTTTGGTATGCAATTCTTATTATTGTAAATTTCCAAGACTGCTCGAGTTGTGAGAAAGTTCAACAATGCATGTGTCAAATATTAATAATTACATTTCATGCATATTCATTTAAATTCCGCCAATTTGATAGGTAAACATCGCTCACGTGGCATATCAATGTGAAGTTGCAATTCCCATGAAACACATTTGATTATATGACCACGTGGCGGATGAATTAGTAAAAATAAAATCCCATGTACATGATGTACTATCCTTTGAATAAATTTTTATAATTTCGTTTCAAAATGTAATTATAAGAATTAAATGCATTATTTTGAAATTTCATAGGGATATGAAAGTGTTGACCGGGCGCACATTTTCAACATGAAGCGCTATTCGTTCTTGCCAAGTCTGTTCAGGTCATAACCGTTCTTGTCAAGTCTGCTCTGGCCACGGCCGTTCTGGTGTTCGACTAATTTAACAGAATATTAATTTGGAGGTGTCAGTATTTCCTGTTTCTGCAGCACAAAACCGGCAAGAACAGACGTAGGTAGAACGGTCATGGCTAGAGCAGACTTGGGTAGAACGGTCATTGATAGAACAGACATGATTCTAGGACCATAGCAGAAATGATTCTAGGACCATAGCAGACATGCTAAGTCTGCTCCAAGTTAACTTCAAGTTAACTTTGATCTGATCTAGCTTGACTGCTGTCAAAGTTAAATTACACGAGAGGTTATGTCTGCACCCTACTGTATTTTGCTATTTATTACCACTAGGCAGATCCATCCTCTGCTTGTGGACTGTTAGTCCCAAGGGTACTCACCAACCAAGTAGCGAAGACTTCGGTGCAGGTCCGAAAACCGATTTGATTAGGAAACTTGCGATATCTAGATTTAAGAAAATTTTGTCGAAAACTTAGGAATATGTTCCCCTCAGATAGCTCTGATCTTAGCTGATTTTTGAATTAAGAAATAATTAACAGTAGCCATATATTAATATTATTTTTACCACGGGCTGACACTTTATCGCGAATATTTTACCCCGAGCGATTAGCGAGGGGCAACATATCACCATAAAGTGCAAGCCCGTGGTAAAAATAATATAAATATATGGCAAGTGTTAATTATTTCGATTCTTATAGGACACTCACAAAGTTCCGATTAGGAGAATTCTTCCTAGTATACATGGATGAAACGCCATTTTACGCCGTTAGTTGGTTTGTGACGTTGTAAAAACTGATGTAAAACTATCTGTGACGTTATCGAAAGTACCGCCATTTGGTTATGACATTACTCACAAGTTTATATTATTTTTACCACGAGTTTGGATACAAAGCGGTTGAAGGCCGTCATATTAGACTTTCTATTTAGCTCGAAGTGGTAATTTGTTTTCTATTAGCTTTTCCACATATCTCGGTTTTTGGATTTCGAAATTGTTTATTTGATCTGCACTGAAGATACATTATGGCTATTTTCAGAAACTAAATTCACAACTAACTGCTTTATTTTTTATTTGTTAGCAAGGAAAGTTGGCACGGAGATGGGGTATTGTTTCTGTCCATAATCGCCATTCTCTCACAGATTACAGGCACACAAGATAGATCCATTCATTATTGCACATTAGCTCTACTTGGGACAACAGAAGCAAACCAATTTGTCTTCAAGCAGTGTAACGCAGAGGACAATAAACATTATTAAATTTTATAATTTTGATACGCTTAAATATGCTAGAAAATAAGAGATGAAATTATTTTTCAATTAAATTTTCATTCACACTAACAAACACAAAATTGTAAGATACGAATTTTTTTGTGGTATTGAAAACTTAACAAATTTATTCGAAAAGCAAAAGACTTGCCAAATAATCCATACTAGCACTCACACATGTTGGCAGTTAAATATTTAATAGTAACAGTATTTAAATCGTTGCAATCATAAATACTTGATTTGCACTCTGTTATTATAGAAATTTTTAAATCCAAATTTGCAGTTAAATCTATAAAACAAATACATAATTAAGAGCGTAATTGCCAATTTTAATTCTTATGACATAAAATCATCTGGCATTTTCTCATCTAAGTTTCAATGTGGTATTGTATGATTAAAATTTTGACTTATTTTGATATATAGTAGAATAAGAACAGTTGTTTTCTAAAAAGTCTGGTGCCATGTCTTAAATGACATAATATTGTATGGAGTAACAACAATGCAACTTACAGACTGCATTTATTTTACCCTTATGTTTTTGAATCATGGCAATGGTAAGTCCATAGATTTTGTAGTTATAGGTTGTTTAGTTGGTTTTATCATCAGTAGGTCAAAAAGTACAATCATGTACTTTCTCTAAATTATAAATGACAAAACAAAGGAAAATAATTATTAGCTCACCTGGCTAAAGGCCATGTGAGCTTTTGCCATCACTTGGCGTCCGTCGTCCGTCCGTAAACTTTTACATTTTAATCTTCTTCTCTGAAACCACTGAGTTAAATGAAACCAAACTTGAAACAAATGTTTCTTGGCATGAGGAGACTCACGTTTGTGATTTTGGTGCAGATCGAAAAACCAACATGGCTGCTGTGGCTAAAAATAGAACATAGGGGTAAATGTCAGTTTTTGGCTAATAACTCGGAAACCGTTACAGATATAGAAAAAATCCATCTTCGCTAGCCAAGGTTTACGATCCGCTCCTCTCCTCTTCACCCTTGGCAGATCAAACCACATTTTTTTGAGACACAGGTTTAAAATCATCTCCTTTTGAGGTAAGATTTTCAGTATGATTTATTGAAGAAATTAAGGATGATTTATGATATCCAATAATGTCAAAACTTAAAAAAAATATTTAATTAAAGGAAAATAAACCCTCAAAAGTAAAGAAACATTATAAATCCTTGAAATTTTGCAAAATTGAAAAATTTCTACACACTTTATTTTAAGTTTTATTTTTATTCTATATATTAAAAATATGATTTTAAGTATTCTGATTGGATGCAGCCAAGTCCAACTGCAACCAATCAAATCCACGGATTTGAAATCCCTCTTTATCTGCCAAGGGTGAAAAAGAGAGGTGCGGATTGTAACCCTTGGCTAGCGAAGATGTCAAAAATCTGACATGCGGTAAAAATGATCAGCATGGTGAGATCTACCCACTGTGCAATTTTGAAGAAAATCTGAACACCCATTTCGGAGTTATAGCCCTTTTTCCGTTAAATTTTCAAAATGTTTGCATTTTTTATTTTTCATTTCAAAAAGTTTAGGTCAAGTGTAAATTGCAAAAATTTTCAGCATATCAAGATCTACCCATCCTGAAATTTTGAAGAAAATCCATAAACCCTTGTAGGAGTTATTGTCCTTTTTTCACCGAATTTTTAAAATTTTGTATTTTTCATCTTTTATTTCCAAAACTATAGAAGATGAAGGTTAAGTGTAATTTGATGCTGTGGCGACTTCAAAACTGATGTTGAAAATTGTTCCTTGAACGCCATTTTCAAAATGGCCGCCAAAAAAAGGCGGAAAAATTCAACATTGTCTGATTTCAATGAAATTTGATTTCCAAATAGATATTGATGTTACGACTTCAAAATTGTTCGTTGACCGCCATTTTCAAAATTGTCGCCAAAAAGGCGGGAAAATTCAGCATTGCCCGATTTTAATGACATTTGGTTTCCAAATTGGTCTTGATGTCGCAACTTCAAAACTGATGTTAAAAATTGTTCGTTGACCGCCATTTTAAAATGGCCGCCAATATGTCCGATTTCAATGAAATTTGATTTCCAAGTAGATATTGATGTTAAGACTTCAAAACAGATGTTGAAAATAGTTTGTTGACTGCCATTTACAAAATGACGTCTCGACTTCAAAACTGGTGTCGAAAGTGGTCCTTAGCAAGAACATTTTTTGTCAAAAAGCCCAACAAAGAAATATAGTAAAACATGATAAGACTTTAAAAACAGTTCAAAATATTGGAGGTGTTTGAGCTGCGAAAGTTTGAGAAACTGAAGATCAGCTGTATAACTTACAATGTTACCTTGATTGTGGCAACTGAAAGCAAGGTGAGCGATACAGGCTCCTGGGAGCCTCTGGTTAAATTTGAAACAATGTTACTCCTTATTATTTTTACCTAATTTTTTTTACATGCAATTTTAAGCATGTACTGGAAATCGGGACACAAACCTAAGAGAAAACAATTTCATTGAGATATCAATGGACAAAGTTCAGTTTCTCAAATTATATCTCTTATTTGTAAGGGTGGCCTATAAATTCAGTTTCGATGTGTGACAATATAATGATTACGAAATTAAATTTAAAAAATCATTTGGTTAAGTAAAAACAAAACCTATCATAACAGATTTTTAGGTTGTTCCCTCATTGTCTTTTTATCTATCATTTCGCAGGAGATTCCTTCGATTTAAACATGAATTGTATGAAGCTAAAAATAATTGGCATGAGTGCTATTACCATTTTACGTTAATAATTTGTCTCAGGATAAAGATTACGTAAATTTAAAAAAATCTGACATCATACTTTATATCATTTTATACGGTCATCGATTTCGTTTTCGCGGCAAATAAAGCTGAAAAGTGGATCACCATACAAATCACGCCTAAAATTATAACTAAATGAGGACTGGTCTCTAACCCCTTAAAATATTGAGGCTTCATTCCAGGTATTGCACTCTAATTAATAGTGGAGCAATTGAAGTCGAATTCTTAAGATTTTAATCAACACACCTAACATCAGGCTACATTATACATCATTTGAAAGGTAATTTTGTTCTCTGTCCATTTCACCGTTCGTCAAATTGGGAAGTAGTCACGATTTTTTTAAATGAAGATGAAAGGTCAAACTTCTGATGGTAAGTTCATTTCAGTCACATTTCAATTATAGATTTCAACATGAAGTAAACAAATTGAGTAAAATGGTTATACATGTATATAATAATATATTTATCAACCATTGATAACAATTTGACCACCTTTTTAACATGAGTAATACATAAAGCGATTCACAGGTCCAAAAATACGACAACCCCGAAGCAGTTTATGAAATGACCATTCAGATTGCATATCAATGGTCATTCAGAACTCAGTTACTGATGTAGTATGAAGTGAATTGATAACACATTTGTAAGTGCATTTTATCAACAGCAAGTTTGCATATCAATGGTCACTAATTGTGCTCCTCGACTTGTTTTTATATCCATATAAGACTGAATTTCTTCAGGAAAAGACCATAAAATTAAAGATGCTAATTCTTTCAATTCACTTATAGATATATTTATGTTTTTTCCATTAATAACGCATCTTTTGCTAAATGGATACAATAAATATATCCACCAGAACTAGAGATAAAGAAAACACATAGAAAACACAAGATCTACATGCTTTTTTGAATTTACATCTCGAATTTGACGAAATTGGTCATCCCAGTACTAAAATTTGTGACAAAGGGACGATTTTAATTTCAAAATTAACAATTTCCCTAACATGGGCAGTAATATTCCAGCTTCTCCTGCTGACGGAGTGTTTGTCACACGGTTGATACGTTACGCAAGTGCTAGCACAAATTATACAGACTTTCTCATTAGACATCGCTGTCTCCGTGACCGCATTATTAATCTAGCATTTAAATAATTCCGTCTCATAAGATCATTAAAAAAATTCTTAAATAGATATCAGTCCCTCGTGGAAAAATCTGAAGTTTCGGTCCGAACTCTGATTCAAGATTCTTTTTACTTAGTACTGGGATGATAATTTCTTTCAACTGTCTACGACTATTCAATAGCAATTGCTGTTGAGTTACTACAGGACACTACCGCAATGGAGCGGGGGGGGGGGGGGGGGGNTGTTGAGTTGCTACAGGACATACCGCAATGGAACGGGGGGTTTGGCATACCGTAAAACCGGTTTAACCCACCATTCATTTTGAAATGCCTGTAACATGTCGGAACCATTGCGTTCGATAATTTTTCCGGTGTTTTCCACCTGATTTGTCCTTTTATCCCATGGCCTCCGGATCTTGTCAACTCTGTTCGGTTATTTTGTAATTACCCCCCATTTCCTATAAACACCTAGAGTGATATCAGGTGCTTCGAAATGGTAAGCATGTCCTGTCCCGCTGGCGACACCAGTAGCACGATCTTTTACTTTTACTGTTTTTTTATGATCTGTTTAGTGGCAGATTAGTGCATGCCATTTTCTAACCCTTATACGAAATTAGTTAAAAATACATATTCCGCGTTACATCACTAAAGCTCAACATTACCAGGCAAAAAATGAAATGCTTTTGACAATCATTATAGTTTTCTAAATTTAACATTAACAAGGCCAAATAAGTGGCTCAAACTTACGGAGACAAAACTAAAATGATACAGTATGAAATACAAGACAACTCCAAAAACAAAAGCACAGACACTGTGAACACCCCTAAAAACCAAATGTGACATCAGGCGCAGTGATAAGCATTTCCTGCTCCGCCAGCGTCATCCGTAACATTATCAGTGATTCAATCCAGGGTCAAGTCAAATCCCTGAAGACGTAAAATCTAGCTTCAAATGTCCGTTTTCATCGGGGATACCGACGACGCGTAATATCCTCAGTGATTTCATGGCGACGGCTATAGAATTTCTGGAGAAATGAAAGTAACGATACATACCTTACTCATCAGCTTTTGGTACATTTTTTTGTTTTTGTTTTTGTTTTTGTTTTTTTTTTTGGCTCTTTTTAAAAAATTTAGAGTAAAAGAACAATAAATACCCCAATTGCAGAAAAAAATAATGAATTTCGTTAAACTATACACGTGTTTTAAGGAGTAACCTCTCATCAGCAGAGTTTGAATCAAATAATTTTGAAAGCCATAATCTAAAACAAAGAAATACTCATTACCAAAAACAAAGGAGGCTAAATCCATTACCAAGGATATCCACCGTCTATCTAGCAAGACGTGCCAATGACGTGAGCAGAACTTACTTGCACAAAACTTTGTCCTTATCAAGGTACTATAATTTGTTAAAACCATGGTCAAAATCTGATGTCAACATGAATGACGGTAAATCGTTATGATATGAAAAAACTCCCATAGAACATAGTGTGTAGTAGTGATGGTCTGTGAAGTGTATCTTTGATTTGTTCATTTGAAGACGTACACGTTACTTCTCCTCAAATGAAAGCAAAATGAAAACAACCCCCCCCCCCCAAAAAAAAATCAATAAAAACATTAAAAAATATATAAAGTTTTTTAAAAAATGTTTCCATTATTGTATTGTGTATTTCTTATATTCAAATGAAAGCAAAATGTAAAAGTAAAATTTGGAAAAAGTCACAATTTCACAAAATTACAAAAAGTACTAAAAATCACCCAAAAATATATAAATAAACATACCTTTTAAGCTGAAAACTTCCTGTGGTATTGCCTGTGACCTTGCCATGGTTGGTAGTTTTCCGATGATATAATTTATTCCACCTAACTAGCAAGATACTACCTTAATGTATGCCAGTATGCCAGTAGGACATTGAGAGATTTTATGTTAATTTAAGAGTCAAT
>MJUU01007598.1:33022-53945 GCA_002080025.1 Modiolus philippinarum
ATCTGCATCATAAAGACTTCCTGTCTCAAATACTGTATTAAAGAGATTCGCTCCGGACAAATGATGTACCCATTTTGCAGCCGCAAGACCGACCGACCGCCCGCCCGCCATTTTCACCATTTTAATAACCGGATTTTTCCGGTGGAAAATCCGGTCAAAAATTGCTTACATAGCGTACGATCACTTTCGGTCACTTATTCTGTTACGGTATCTAGGTTGGTGTCTAAAAATGTTTTAATGCAAAAGCAAGTAATGATAAAAATGACCTATAGATATGAATCGTGTTTTAAATGGCTGTACACTTCAATGAAATTTATTTTATGTAACATATTGTGAAAAATGTGTAATTAGTGAGATATGACCTTTACCGAAAATTTTGACACAGGTCACTCAAGCGAAAAATGCAAGTCAGGTACACTCATTGTAAGTGAATTTTGTGGAATTGATCAAAATGCTTGCGGTCGTATAAAAAGCTAGAAAGGAACGTTTCTTATTATTTAGTGCAAAAGTTCATGGATTGAAAAAAAAGTAGCTTACTTCCGTTATGTTCAGGGTATAAAATATTATTTGGTCTTCTATAATTTAACATGTCATTTCCAGAGATTTTATTGTCGCCACTTTTTCTTACAAACTAGAAACATGTTATTGAACATAACGGTTTTTGAATTATATCGGAAAATCTGGCTAAGCCATAAGACAGCGTATCCCCTTCTTTATTGTAGATAACTAGAGGTACTGCTGAACGCAGGAGTGCCCCGCAATAGGCAGTCACTTCCTTTGTACCAAATTATCAACATTTGTTTATGAAAATATTTTTAAAAAAAGTATCGGCAAATAGGAAGTAGTGGCACGGCAAACCTGAAAATACCTTACAAGATACAACTAATCATCATGAAGCTTTACACCAAATATCAAATCATTCCCAGTTGTAGAGGCCAAGAAAACTTTGACGAAAATTTTCATCCATAGAGTGGTATAATAAAAAGTTAGAATATCGGCAAACAGAAAGTAGTGGCACAGCAAACCTAAAAATTGCTTACACAGTACAACTCATCATCATAAAGCTTCAGACCACATATGAAATCATTCCCACATGTAGAAACCCAGAAAACTTTGACGAAAAATTTTCTTCCATAGAGTGGTATAATAAAAAGTTAGAGTTTCGGCAAACAGGAAGTAGTGGCACGGCAAACCTGAAAATTGCTTACACGGTACAACTCATCATCATAAAGCTTCAGACCAAATATGAAATCATTCCCACATGTAGAAACCCAGAAAACTTTGACGAAAAAGTTTCTTCCATACAGTGGTATAATAAAAAAGTTAAAGTTTCGGCAAACAGGAAGTAGTGGCACGGCAAACCTGAAAATTGCTTACACAGTACAACTCATCATCATAAAGCTTCAGACCACATATGAAATCACTCCCACATGTAGAAGCCCAGAAAACGTTGACGAAAAATTTTCATCCATAGAGTTGGTATAATAAAAAGTTAAAAGTATTGGCAAACAGGAAGTAGTGGCACAGCAAACCTAAAAATTGCTTACACGGTACAACTCATCATCATAAAGCTTCAGACCAAATATGAAATCATTCCCACATGTAGAAACCCAGAAAACTTTGACGAAAAATTTTCTTCCATAGAGTGGTATAATAAAAAGTTAAAGTTTCGGCAAACAGGAAGTGGTGGGTGACACGGCAAACCTAAAAATTGTTTACACAGAACAACTCATCATCATAAAGCTTCAGACTAAATATGAAATCATTCCCACATGTAGAAGCTCAGAAAACTTTGACGAAAAATTTTCATCCATACACTGGTATAATAAAACGTTAAAGTATCGGCAAACAGGAAGTAGTGGCACTGCAAACCTGAAAATTGCTTACACGGTACAACTCATCATCATAAAGCTTCAGACTAAATATGAACTCATTCCCACAGGTAGAAGCTCAGAAAACTTTGACAAAAATTATAATCCATAGAGTGGTATAATAAAACGTTAAAGTATCGGCAAACAGGAAGTAGTGGCACGGCAGACCTGAAAATTGCTTACACGGTACAACTCATCACCATAAAGCTTCAGACCAAATATGAAATCATTCCCACATGTAGAAGCCCAGAAAACTTTGACGAAAAATTTTCATCCATAGAGTGGTATAATAAAACGTTAAAGTATCGGCAAACAAGAAGTAGTGGCACGGCAAACCTGAAAATTGCTTACACGGTACAACTTATCAGCATAAAGCTTCAGACCAAATATGAAATCATTCCCACATGTAGAAGCCCAGAAAACTTTGACGAAAAATTTCCATCCATAGAGTGGTATAATAAAACGTTAAAGTAGGAAGTAGTGTCATGGCAAACCTGAAAATTGCTTACACGGCACAACTCATCATCATAAAGCTTCAGACCAAATATGAAATCATTCCCACATGTAGAAGCCCAGAAAACTTTGACAAAAAAAATTGTTGACGGACAGACGGACGGACGGACGGACGGACAAAGTGAAAACTATAAGGCACCCGCATTTCGATGCGGGGCCCTAATTATTAAACTAACTAGATACAGAAAACTGGCGTTCTCGGAAGTGCCCCGCAATTTCAATCCTGAAACTTGGGGCAAAAGTCAATTTCATGTAAGTGTGGATTCAAATTCTGTTTGACACACAAATGTGTTGATACAGTAATTTGCTGGATATAGTGATTTCTTGAAGTTTTACCAAACCCTATCATTTCTTAGCTAAAATCATTTAAGCCAAGAAAAGTTAATAAATCTTATGATGAAAATTTGGTAAACAGTAAAAAGTCGAAGTATTGGCAAGCAGGAAGTGGACGTTTTACAAACTTGAAAACCGCGTATACAATACAACTCATCATTTCCAAGCTTCAGACCAAATTTCAAATAATTCCTCAAGTAAAAGTCAAGAAATCTGTGACGGAAAATTTGATTTAAAGTAAAAAATCAAAGTATCGGCGAACAAGAAGTGGGCGCCCGACAAACTTGAAAATTGCTTACACAATGCAACTCATCATTTCCAAGCTTCAGAACAAATTTCAAATCATTCCGTCTAGTGAAAGCCAAGAAATCTTTGACAGAAAATATGGTTTATAGTAAAAAATCAAAGTGTCGGAAAACAGGAAGTGGATGTCTGACAAACTTGAAAATTGCTTACACAATACAACTCATCATTTCCAACCTTCAGACCAAATTTCAAATAATTCTCTCCAGTAGGCGCCAAGAAATCTGTGACGGAAAATTTGATTTATAGTACCAAAAAAAATGGAAGAATGTGTCCATGGGACACGGATGCCACTGCATCCTTGCAATCGAAACCCTTAAATATTAAATGCATAACTATGTACAATATATATATATCAAATATTATAAAAAGGGATCTTTCTCCTGTGATAAATAGGCACTGGAACTGGTTTGGTTTTGATATAATGTGTAGTTCCAACAAATAATCTGAAAAACAGTCTTATATGCAATACTTATCTATTTTTAGCAACTGTGACCTTGACCTTTATGGTATCAAAGCTAAAATCTATGGGATTATGTCTATAGTGAAAAGTAAGCAGGTGACCAAGTTTGGTTTTGATCAGATGCAGAATACTCAAGTAATCGTTCGGAAATCTTATTAAAATTTTAGTCTATTTTTAGCAACTGTGACCTTGACCTTGGTGCTAGCATCCTGGAAATCAATAGGCTTTTGTATTCGGTGATAAGCAAGCACGTGACCAAGTTTGGTTTTGATCCGATGTAGTATACTCAAGTTATCATCTGGAAACCAAAATTTTATTGAAATTTTAGTCTATTTTTAGCAACTGTGACCTTGACCTTAGGGGTACCAACCTGGAAATCTATAGGGTTCTGTCTTCGGTGATAAGTAAGCATGTGACCAAGTTTGGTTTCGATCCCATGTAGTATACTCAAGTTATCATCCGGAAACCAAAGTTTTATTGTAATTTTAGTCTATTTTTAGCAACTATAACCTTGACCTTGGGGGTACCAACCCGGAAATCAATAGGGCTATGTCTTGGAAGATAAGCAAGCATGTGACCAAATTTGTTTTTGATCCGATGTAGTTTACTCAAGTTATCATCCGGAAACCAAAATTTTATTGAAATTTTTTGTCTATTTTTAGCAACTGTGACCTTGACCTTGGGGGTACCAACCTGGAAATCAATAGGGTTCGGTCTTTGGTGATAAGCAAGCATGTGACCAAGTTTGGTTTTGATCCAATGCGGGGCCCTAAAAATTTAGTGCCAACCATTTCAATTTTAACACAAACATACACAACGTTTGCATGGGGATACTATAAACCACAAAAATTGGGCTAAATAAAAATAAAACATGTGAAACTAAATTGTATTATATTTTTACCTTTTTAGTTTAAATATTTCAAGTTAAGGTAGTTAATCGTTTTACCTACCGTTGTACGTAAAGTTAAGTGTCGCTTTTAAGTCATAATCCTACAATGTACAGTGATTATCTAAAATCTTGGACGTAACTGTATTTGAATGGCATTCGTTTACCCAGCAAATAAAGGTGACCTAATTTTCGTGCAAGTTTTCAGTAAACTAAAGACATACTTTTGTGAAAATTTAATGACGCTATCCTGCATAGGTACCAAAATTTAGAAAAACAAGTGTGGACCGTATTGCAAGGCAATACCAAGTCCCTTACCGGTAGAACAAGGTTCTATTACACAAGCAATAATCGTAAAATATGTTTTCTTGGTCCAAGGCCCATAACTCCGTCAAAAATCAGTAAACCAGAACCCAACTTCAACTTGGTCTGTAACTCATTAAGGTAGCCTTGCATACAAAATATCAGATCAATATCTGCAACGGTTTAGAAACAAGATGTGTTTGTGAAACACTACATATGCCCCCAGATTCTACAGTAAAATATATGAAAATACCCAATTTAACCCCTTTTTGACCTCTGTGTCATTGACCTTTGGCCTATTTTTTTTTTTTTTTTGCATAGATATGTTCATATTGACAAGACCTATACACTTGCCAAGTATTAAAAGTCTATCTTGCATATTTCAAAAGTTGTTTATTCCCATAAAAACACCCAATTTAACCCCTTTATTTTGAAACAGATGAAGCCCCTTTGGGCCTCTTGATTATTGAAATGATTTACATTGTTAAAAGTATCTGTTTAAACAATGCTATAAGAAACCTACAGAAAAATTCTGCATCAAGATCCAACAAAAAATTTAAAAATTTATTATTCCATTTGTCCCCTTTGGGCCTCTTGTTTCTCAAAAACGGTAAATGCTACCTCAAATCTGTTGACATACTACAGTTGCGCAATTTTATTAGCAATAACATGAAACAAACCCCGTCTCAATAGGATAAATAAAAAGGATTCTACAGTCAAATTTTTGAAAACACCCAATTTCACCCCCTTTTAACCCCGTGACCTTGACCTTTGACATGACCATTTTTTGCATATTAATGTTCCTCTTGACTAGACCTTTACACCTGCCAAGTATGAAAAGTCTACCTTATATATTAGTAGTTCAAAATTTATAACCAAGGTTAAAGTTTCGGACGCACAGACAAACGGACAGACAGGACAAAAACAATATGCCCCCGATCATCGATCTGGGGGCATAAAAAGTGCAAAACAATGACATTATACTAAAATTTTCTAAGTTCAAGGCCCATTACTCTGTCAATAAACTGCTGCGCCAAGAGCGCATGATACGCCCGTCCACTGTCAACTCGAACTTTATGGCATTGTTGGAACACAACAAAATTTTGATAGAAAAAAAAATCAAACAGAATATGTGCCTTACCAAGATGTAACCATTTAAAAATATAAAATAAATATGTAAAGTTAATGCATAGAAAGGTGCCAAAAATGAATTTTCAAAAAAAAAAAAACGTGTAGTCCAAGGGCCACAAAAATCGTTAAACAGAAACCAAATTAAACTTAATCAGTAATTTATAAACATACGATCATATACTATATATCAAATCAACATATTCACACATTGTAAAGATAAGGTGGAGAAACTGATTTTTTTTTTCAAAAATTAACTTAGTCCAATGGCCTTAACTCTGTACACAATCAACCAATCAGGACTAAACTAAAACTTGATATCAAATCAACATGTCAAGCTGTTACAGAAAAAAAAACTCCAGAAACCTATATTGTTCAAAATTTCACCAAGTCCAAGGGCCATAACTCTGTACAAAATCAACCAACCAGAACCAAATTCCAACTTGATCTGTATATCACCTAGATATACTAATATGCCAAATATCAAATCAATATGTCAAGCGTTTACAGAAAAAAAATCTCCAGAAACCTATATTTTTCAAAATTTCACTAAGTCCAAGGGCCATAACTCTGTACAAAATCAACCGACCGGAACCAAATTCGAACTTGATTTGTATCTCACCTAGATATACTCATATACCAAATATGAAATCAATATGTCAAGCGGTTACAGAAAAAAACTCCGGAAACCTATATTTTTTCAAAATTTCGCTAAGTCATAGGGCTATAACTCTGTACAAAATCAACCGACCGGAACCAAATTCGAACTTGATCTGTATCACACCCAGATTTACTCATATACCAAATATGAAATCAGTATGTCAAGCGGTAACAGAAAAAAAAACTGCGAAAACCTATATTTTTCAAAATTTCGCTAAGTCAAAGGGCCATAACTCTGTACAAAATCAACCAACGAGAACCAAATTCTAACTTGATTTGTATCTCACCTAGATATACTCATATACAAAATATGAAATCAATATGTCAAGCGGTTACAAAAAAAATCTCCTTAAACCAAAAAGTTAATGGACGGACGGACGCAGGGTATACCATTACGTCCGTCTTTCGACGGGCGTAAAAAAATCATTGGACCGGAACCAAACTTAAATTTGATCTGTAACTCATTAAGGTAGACTCACATACAAAATATCAGATCAATGCCTGCAACGGTTTAGAAAAAAGGTGCGGAAAACTGATATTCTACTTACATTTCTTAAGTCCAAGGCTCATAACTCTGTCAAAAATCAGTGTACCGGAACAAAACTTTAACTTGATCTGTAACTCATTATGGTAGACTCACAAACAAAATATTAGATCAATATCTGCAACGGTTTAGAAAAAAATGCGGAAAACTGATGCGGGACTGACAGACGGACAGACAGACGGACGGAGTGCAAACCTAAAGTCCCCTTCGGCTATCGCCGGTAGGGACTAAAAATGCGCACAGGAAGGAAGACAAGAACGCCGGGGTCTCAAATGGTCAGACTCAACGAACTTAAAATGCCAAAACAGATAAGATGTAATGAATTTGTACTTGGAATGTATTTGTCCGATATTCAGACAAAAAAATCTGGCATGTTTTAACCATGACAGTTGACTGGTTTTGGATAACTTGCTGTGACATTTACCTGATGGTAATGATAAATGGAGGATAAAGCTATACGAGATGCTTCTCAAAAATCGAAACAACATTCTGAGTTAAAGTCGAATATATAAAGGCCCAGTCCATGGACAAATGACAATAAACATATACCTGCCATGAATTATTTCTAAATTATTAGTTTAACTGATGTTAAATAACTGATGTGTAATATACAAAATTCAAAATAAAATCAATCAAAACTCAACTTTCATCTTTACACAGAGGTTAAGACGCCTTCCCATGTATTAACTCTAAATCAAGTATCAACTCTAGTCAATTTTCGATTTATCAATTTAAAGGATTATATAATATGCACAATGGAAATAATCTTTATTGCTTTACAAACCGAAAATTAATCAGATTTATTTCTTAAATATAACGCTTAGAGAATACTTTAGTGGTCGTAAACAATACAACTTCGTAAAACTAATTTTACTGAGCTGGATGCTCATTGAACAATTTTATTCAATGGTGTAATTCCTGCAACAGTAAACTAATTTAACTGCCATCTAATTCTACTTCTTTTTTTAATGGGGTGAAATCAGGAATTCGTTCGATTGGAGTTACGGAATATGGAACTTGATGCAATGAATTACACATTCTAAACATAAACATTTAGGATTTGTTTGATATTGTTCAGGAATCTTTTCTCACTTGTATAGAACCTATAGGGCCTGTAAGTCTCGTACAATTTTGGAACTTCCGGGATCAAAAATTGTACCCGGAAGTTACATTTTAAACAACGACATATGACGTTTCAAATAAAAATTTGAACGTCATAATCCTCAGACGTCATGTTTTGGCGGGAAACGTTTTCGAATTGCCTGTTTATCGTGGATTCTCGTGAGTCACATGACGAGACTTACAGACCCTATAGTGTGGACTTGGGAGAGATGTTTGACTTTTTGCTCTCTTGTATATAATCTAGTGTAGACATGAAAAACAATAATTGTTGTTCCATTGATTTGTTTTACTATGTACATGTATTTGTGGATACTTTATCTCATGTGCATTTACTCCATATCCTTTCAATGTTTCTGCGTGAAGCTTAAGACATGCGTGGCATGTTTAGCATAAGAAGCAAATGACGAGTTTGGCATAAAGAAATGTAGAGTCCATTTGTGATCGTGTTACAATTTATTGATGCAATATAATATATATGCAATAGTGTTTTTCTTTGCCAATGATTTATTAATTATCATAGTCATGCCGTAAGATATGTTGACGTAAAAAGTAGGAAAAGATATACAAACAAATATGCAACTTTTCAAAGATACTGAATTATTTATGCGATTTATTTCGAACCCGAGAAAAGAATAATAAAATCGCTTCCCTTAAGCACCAGTCGCTTCATCAACAAAACTATAAATGACTTGCTTCTTAATTACTGGATCATCCAGACGGTCTCAAACAGAATCTTTTTCAACGTCAGCTACTTATGCATTCTGATTACACAGAGACTTCCATAAAACATAGTGAACATTTTTTTCCTATATTAATTTTTCTAGAAATAGATGTTTTTACTTAATAACGATTGGCTTGGCAACGATTAATTCTGTAAATATTCAAAGTAACAAAATGTTCATCGTATCTACAATATGTTTGTATTAAAATCAAGGAACATGTCAACGACTGTCCAAAGTTCTTATTTGGCAAGCAAAATTTCTATCATTAAATAAAATTGTAATTATCATATTTTTAAATTCTAACTTTCAAAACACATACAATTCTGCTTTTTACTTATTAACGGTAACTATATGTAATAAAATCTTTACAGCATTCGAGAAATCTTTTATATTTCCCCCTTTAAAGTTGTTGTCATATCAACGAGTGCTATTTTTGCGTTTCAACCAAGATCTTCCGTTAGACGCAACGTTGGTCAGATGTCCCTAAAACGCTCTAAGATAATACTGAACAATTATTCAGTAGAACAATGCCAATGCTAGATATCCCATTAAACCTGAAGCCCCTCCACTCTTTTATTTTGCCACTCCTTAGTCGTCGAATTCTTCATACCTGTTTTCAAGATTTTTTGTGTTTTAGCAAAAAATGGGTGTTCCTTTAAAAAATGAAGGATCGAATATTAATAAAAATATGAAATTCACTTATTTGTCAAAATAAATATCCATGAACCCAAGCATATATCTGAAGATAAAGTTCGATTTCTAAAAATAGCGTTTGAAGAGAACTTATAGGAAAGAAAATGACCCAGTCCCTTAGCCAAGAACGACCTATAATCGGTGTACTTACATGTTTTTAGATGATTAAATAGAAATTTAGTAACATTCTGGTACCTATTAAAAGCCATAATCATTATGTACATGAAGCCAAACTTTCACTCTGGTGCCCCCCCCCCCCAAATTCTATTATTCTATTATATTAAAAGCTATTAGTTAACAATCCATATCAACATACAGAGTCTGATATGGCCATATCAAACTGCCTCGTTCTGAAAAGGCCCAGCGATATGGCTATATCAGCTTGGGGTTGATTAAAGCTCCTATTGGAAGTATACGGTGCTGATCTTGAAAAGGCCATGTATTACAATATACTGTGAAACCACTTAAACATAAATCACGAAATTAAGTTCCCAACGAAATGCATTTTGCTCTAGAGTTTTAATGCATTGAATAAGAAACCACGAATTTAAGTACCCACGAAATAGTGATTTTTATATAAACAACGAAAATTGATGCCCACGAATAAAAGTACTTCCACAGTATGTAATACTTAAAGTGCAAATTAGGTTCCAATATTTTATGCGGTGCATTTTTTTTTTCTTTTTTGAAATACCAATAGTCTAAACTGTATCATTCGATGCCGTTAGTCCCCGAGGGTATTCACCAGCCCAGTAGTCAGTACTTCGGTGCTGACCCGAAAGCCAATTATTTTTGGATTCTTACAATATCTAAATTTTTGTAAATTTTGTTGAAAACTAAGGAGTATCTCCCTCATGCATAGCTCTGTCCTTAGCTAATTTTGGCTTTACATTTAGATCATATTGGTTATTTGTTCTCTATCAGTTTTTANCCAAATTCTATTATTTTATTATATTAAAAGCTATTAGTTAACAATCCATATCAACATACCCAGTCTGATATGGCCATATCAAACTGCCTCGTTCTGAAAAGGCCCAGCGATATGGCTATATCAGCTTGGGGTTGATTAAAGCTCCTATTGGAAGTATACGGTGCTGATCTTGAAAAGGCCATGTATTACAATATACTGTGAAACCACTTAAACTTAAACCACGAAATTAAGTTCCCAACGAAATGCATTTTGCTCTAGAGTTTTTAATGCATTGAATAAGAAACCACGAATTTAAGTACCCACGAAATAGTGATTTTTATATAAACAACGCAAATTGATGCCCACGAATAAAAGTACTTTCACAGTATGTAATACTTAAAGTGCAAATTAGGTTCCAATATTTTATGCGGTGCATTTTTTTTTCTTTTTTGAAATGCCAATAGTCTAAACAGTATCATTCAATCAACATCGAATAGTATTGTTATAANAAAACTAAGGAGTATCTCCCTCATGCATAGCTCTGTCCTTAGCTAATTTTGGCTTTACATTTAGATCATATTGGTTATTTGTTCTCTATCAGTTTTTAAATATCTTTGAGTATATGGTCTTCCAAACGTTTAGATTTTATCTGCACTGAAGAGACATAAGTTGTCGAAATGCGCATATGCAGAAAGTAAATTCACAGTAACCTCGGTATTTACTTATTCAATCAACATCGAATAGTATTGTTATAAGTCAATAATAAGAAAAGTTCAAATAAATTTACAGCACCTTAGGAGGGGCTTTATTTTGGGGCCATTTTGATGGAACTTGATAATTTAACAGTAACTTGAATTTTATTGGACAGGTAGCGTATTATTTACATAAATATAACTCATATACAGCGTTTTCTCACTTCTACTATGTAAAATTGTTCTATACAAATAATTACTGATCTGATTTACGGTTCCCTTCTGAACTATTATAGGGGAAAGGGGATTTTTTTTTACAGAAATCCATAGTTTCCCCCAGATTATAGATATGCATCCATAATACGAACAGGTCGTGTTGGTATAATATATCACAAATATAGTCAATGACTGACCACTGGTCCTAGGTTTGCAACATCAATAACATCACAAAATGAATGGTTCAAAATCTATTACAAACAATATCTACATTTTACATCACACAGTACGCTGAAGCATTTAATGCTCAACTAATACTCAAAACCACAATAGATCACCTTGAATGTTTGGTATTTAACCACAATTATAATAATAACATTTTTTATTTATATTAGCTCTATACCTGAGAAAAATTGTCATAACAGTCATCTATAACAGCAAAATATATTGCATTTCCAATATTTCCTATAATTTGTTTTACACATTTGACAAACATCTAGTCTATAACAACGATATATCCTAGATTTTGTTCTGTATAAAGTACAATGAGATGACACTTCTCTACTTAGTGACTTCATAGTGGAAATCTACTTAAAATGTCTACGTTTTTCAGTTAAACATGCATGAAATATTCCTAGTGCTTCCATGTAAATGTAATTAAAACTACCTGCTAGGTTTAAACGTGGTAGATAAACTGATGTGAAAAGAACATTTCATGTATAATTCACTTTATGAAAATAATTTGATTTTTGACGATTAAATACAAGATAACATAAAAGAAGGACAGACGAGAAGACATATACAAATAAAACTTAAAATAAACCTACTCATTTTCAATATTAGTAGTGTCAAATTTAACCAAAAAAGGGATCTATGCACGGTTTTTGTAAGTAGAATTATTTTTTAAATGAAATTGAAACTATCAGATTTTTAGAACGTTATTGGGAAGACAGCCAAAAGTAATTTATTTACAAAATTAATGAACACTTTGGGTGTCTTTTTTTCTAATTAATTTTATGAATGACCAGTCCCATGGAATCAAACTTCAATCCAGGCCCGGAAACCGATATCATTAGTAGTATAAATCTCGATATATTTGTCAAATAAATAATGCCTTTATATGTATGTTATACTTAAACGGACAGTTAGATCATATTCTAACCTTGTAGCAGATCTGTCTATGGAAGAGAAACAAGTGAGCTTGTCTGACTTTCCAATCTCAAAGTAACCATCTTGCAAATTTTCTCAATGGCAGGGACGCAAGTGAACTTGTCTGGGTTTCCAATCTCAATGAATCCTTCTAGCAGATTTTCTCTTTAGTAGGGAAAAATTAAGTGAGGTTTTGTGGGTCTCCAAATTTAAATGCCATGGTAACAGGGGATCTTGTCTTGGTTTCTAATCTTAAAGAAACCTTCTAGCAGATTTCTCTTTGGCAGGGAAGCAAGTGAACTTATCCCAGTTCCTTGCCTCAAAGTAACCTTGTTGCAAATCTTCTCTGTTGCTTGGAAATAAGAGAACTGGTCTATGTTTCTATGCTGAAGGTATCACTATGGCTTAGTTTCCAAACTCAAAAGTATCCTTGTAGCAGATTTTCTCTTTGGCAGGGAAACAAGACTGGTCTAGGTATCCAATCTAATGTAAACATTTTGCAGTTTTTCTCTACCGATTGGAAACAGGTGAGCTTGTCTGGGTTTCCAATCTCAAATCAAACTTCTGGCAGATTTTCTGTAAGGCTGGGAAACACGTGATCTTGTCTGGGTTTACAATCTAAATATAACCTTACAGCAGTTTTTCTCTATGACAGGGACACAAGTGAATTGGTCTAGGCTTCCAATGTAATGTGAACATCTGGCAGATTTTCTAATTCGCTTGCATGGAAAAAGGTGAACTTGTCTGTGTTTCCAATCTCAATTTGCCCTTCTAGCAGATTTTCTCTATGGCAGGGAATCACGCAATCTTTTCTGTTTTGCAAATCTCGAAGTAAACTTTAGCAGATTTTTGCAGTCATGTATTTCTTTCCCAAACATCAAGCAAATGAAGCATTGAATTATACTTTATTTATCACAATTTATCTTAAAAACATTGATTTAACAAGCAATGCAAACGAATCCCTAATGATAAACAAAGTGTTCAATGTTTATTCTTTAATTGCAAATTTTAGTTGGCCGATTAAATACTTGATAGTGGTTTTTGTTGTAAGACCATGTCATAATGCATTTGAATATCATTTCAATTCACTAAAAACTAATCGGGGATAAGCATAACTGGTCAGGCAAATTTAAAAATTATTAATACTGCATAAGTACTGATTTTTCTTTCTTTTATATTTTTTGTAGAATATATCAACAGATGATAAATGTAATTCGTTTTATTCACTTTAAAAATCACAGATAAGTACGTAAGACCAAATTTCTGAAAAGTTACATTCAAAATGATAAATCATTTCTAATCCTGAATAAGAAATTTAATGTCCGTAATAGATATTTTCTCCACTGGAAATTGTATTTTTCGAATTTTATGGCCTGTTAAATAGTATCAAAGAATTTTAAACAGTCCTTACAAGCTGCAAGAAAACCGAACACCATTTCCGTTAATCGTCTTCAACTGCTGCAAATTTCGATTACAATTTATTCTAGTGGAAGAAAAAGAATTGAAACATTTTAAAAGATTAATTACATTTTCGCGCTTTGAAATCGGAACTGATCTGAACAAAAGGTTGGTAGCATTTTACTTGATGTAATGCTTAGTACAGATGTAAAGCTAATCTTATAAATATGCAAACAAATTCCGTGTTTATACAACATTGTTTTTATAAATGAATTACGCAACACTACTAAAGTGCTAACTTTGATTGTATTTAACATAATTTGATAGTCATTTTTTCCGTTTGTCTGCAAAATGAAAGCTGCCTCCCTGTATTAAAGTAGTGACGTGAACATATCCTGATTGTAAGTCTATTATTAAAAAAAAATCAAAACAGATTAATTTGACACCAGCATCAAAGATGCAAGAACCGGATTTTAAGTAAAATTGTGCCAAGTAACATTACAAAACTCATGACATTGGACATAATGTAATAAAGGGCTACGCCGAGCGCAGCATGATACGACCGCAGCATGTCGACTACTGAAGTTTGAACAAGTGTAATTGAAAGTGAGTGTGGACAATTCTAAAGAGCTTGACACAATAATTCCATGGACACAATAAGGAGATTGACCCAGTCATTAGCTGGACACAAACTATGGAAAAATGAAAATTAGCCCTTATGACTCCTTATGATTCCTCTTTGACCCTTAAAGCTCGAAAACAGTAAGAGCTACGACAAATCCGTTGACATACTGCTGAGAGCTTATATCAAGAGGAATCTAAAGAAAAAAAGCCCATTAAAATCCGATGAAAAATAAAAATTTTAGGTAATCTGCAAATTCGCAATTTTGCCCATCGTAGATAGGTAAGAAAACAAGTTACCAAAATCCTAATAGCAGAGTGCTGTGTTAATTTTTCATAAGCAATTCATTGAAAAAACTGCATCAAAATCGGACAAAAAATTTTAAAAAAAATTTTTGATTCGCCCCTTTTGGGCCCCATTTATCTCGGGAACGCTACATGCTGCGTGAATGCGCTGGCATACTACTGTTTGGAAATTTCCTCAGGAGCACAATAAAGGAAACCCCATCAAAATCCGATTAATAATAAAGATTGTACAGACAAATATGTAAAAACACCCAATTTAACCCTTTTCTGGCCCCTTTTTTAAAAACGGGTGGGGGTCACAATGACCAAAACTAATGCAAGCCTTCGTTTTGTACCAAAGAACATTATGTTACAATTTCATAAGGATTGATTTACTGGAACAAAAGTTATTGACCAAAAACAAAAGTGTCTACAGACGACGACGACGACAACACCATACCAATATACGACCACAAAAATTTTTGCGATCGTATAAAAAAAAATGGATAATACGAAACACCGGCAATGGCTGAAAATTATAATGATATACCACAATCTGCTAAGGAACTACACAGAAAAAACACGAATAAGACAAATGACAAACGTAAACAACGATAGGAACTCGGGACAGTCGGACTTGGTACCGGCACAAGCAAAAGTCAGCGGTAGGGTTAAACTGGTTTATGGGTACCCAAACCTCCCCTGTATAAGTCCCTTTTCGCTATAGCTGAATAAACATACGAATAAAACCGAATACAGGTAGACTACTGACAAATAAGAATGACTTGATCCTACTTTATCTACCCGTGAAAATGTTCTTTTTATATTAAAATTGGAATTAAGTCAGTATAAAACAATTGCAGAAACGAAACTATAATTGATGTTAAGTCAGCTACAAAACTATTGCAGCAAAAAGAAAATAGGGATCCAATAGACCAGCAAATCATATACAAGATAAAACTCATCATTTTCAAGCTCCGGACTAAATATCAAATAATTCCCTCAGATAGCCGAAATACCATTGAGGGAGCTTTTGTTCAAAAGTAAATCATCGGAAAACAGGAGATAGTCATCCGACAAACCAGAATATTGCTTACGCGATACAACTCGACTTCTACAACAGAAAGAGGTCATCGGACCAAAAAAAAAACCGCTTATACAATACAACACATCATTTTCAAGCTTCAAATTTCAAACCATTCCCTCTTATACATGCCAAGAAATATTGGACAAAAATCTGGTTTAAAGGCAAAAATCAAAATATCGGCCAACATGAAGTTTAACAATCGTTTTCACACTACAACTCGTCACTTCCAAGCTTAAGACCAAATTTCAAATAATTACCCTTTTTAAATGAGAAATAGGTCTTATCACAACAAGAGCTGTCGCCGAATGGCAGCCAGTTATACCCCCTCATTGAACCCTGAATCTATATGGTAAGTGCAAAAGTAAGTGTGTGTGGACACAATACAAGCATTTACAGTTGCAGAGAAAAATAAGATGCAAATAATGTGAGAAGGATGCGGGACATAAAGATAGAAATGAAGTTAGTCGTAAAGTAGTATTTCAATATGCCTGAAAAGGGTAGACGCAGTAGAGTGCCCCATGCTGAAGTTCCATGCTAAATATCAAGTGGCTGTGATATGCGGCTTCTAGAGAAAAGTATGACAAAAATGTCACATTTTGAAAATTTGGGTAAAAAACGTACAAAGTCGGTAAACAGGAAGTAAACAGGAAGTAGCCCTGCATTATTACCAAAAAGGGGAGACGCAATAAACTAAACAATACTGAAGCTGAATGCGAAATATCAAAAGGCTAGGATGTGTAGTTGCCAAGAAAAGTGTGACGAAAAGTCCAACTTGGAAAGTGAAAGTAAAAAAAATCATGAAGTTGGTAAAAAGAAAGTAGTATTGGCTAAAAAGAGAGATGCAGTAAAGAACATTTAACTGAAGCTCCATGCCAAATATGAAGAAGCTGTCATATGTAGTTGCTGAGAAAAATGCAATGAAAAAGTCACAATTTGGAAAATGACAGTTAAAAGGCACAAAGTCGGTAAACAGGAAGTGGTGATTCAATATTGCCGAAAAGGGGAGGCGCAGTATAGGACCCCATACTGATGCATTATAACAAATATCAAGTGGCTGTCATATGTAGTTGCTGAGAAAAATGCGACGAAAAGTCAGGATTTTGAAAATGAAAGTTAAAAAGTCACAAAGTCGGTAAACAGGAAGTGGTGATTCGATATGGCCGAAAAAGGGAGGCGCAGTAAAGGACCTCCCACTGATGGATGCACCATACCATGTATCAAGTGACCGTCATGTGTAGTTGATGAGAAAAATGCTACGAAAAGTAAGGATTTTGAAAATGAAAGTAAAAAGTCACAAAGTCGGTAACAGGAAGTGGTGATTCAATATGGCTGAAAAGGGGAGGCGCAGTATAGGACCCCATACTGACGCACCATACCAATATCAAGTGGCTGTCATGTGTAGTTGCTGAGAAAAATGCGACGAAAGTATGTGTGACGGACGGACGGACGGACAGAGGTAAAACAGTATACTCCCCCTTCGGAGCGGGGGTATAAAAAGGTACCATGGTCTTTGTAAATATATATAAAGGTCTCATGAATATGCCCATCAGACAGGACTCGATGCGTACTACCACTGGACTAAATATAATGGCCCTACACCAAAGGATATTTGATTTACTCAATTAAGCAAAAGTTTAGGCCGCCGTCATTCGCATATGTCTTGGTTTCTGCGATTTCACTGCAGGCGAGACATTTAACCTTAAAAAGTTCTAGTCAGATATTCAAGAATATGATGAGTATTACAATTAGTAAAACTGTACTTGATGCGACTATGTATTGTATAAAGCTGTTTTGTAACTTTAAACATTTCCACAAAATCTGACAGTATAAGATGGCCGACAGATTTTCATGGACTACAATGGCTTATAGATATAGTGCGTTTTTTTTTTTGGAAATGGAAAAAGTAACGATTGTGTGCTAAAAGACTAGCTCGACAATTTTCGGTATTGGGTTCGATTCTTGCAGATTTTCACAATCAATTTTGACAGGAAAATGTTTTTTCTATGATTAATCCTACACAGCAGATTAGCCCGTCACACAGTGAATGACATCAACAATGATATTTGTAAAATAACAATATAACGATGACCCCGAATACGTGGTTTCAAATTAAATTCCCTTAAATAAGTCGGATTAAAATAACATTGTACAGTTCGTGTGCGTTTAGTTGAGAAACAATCAAATAAACCATAAAGAACTACATTGAGGGCGGAAGGATAGACAACTAGACAGTTGCAAAACAGTAGGCACTCGATTTGTCGTAACGATGGCTTTTTACTGATAATTACTTTAGATTGAACGAACAAATGGAATCTGACAAGAAGAATAAAAATAACGTATATTTATAAGGATTATCTTCATCCACTATGCACATACATTTCTTGATATGAAGTGAGCTAAATTTGTGTTATATGGTATTTACAGTAAGATCATAGTAACACAACAGAAGATGGTCATTCACGAGTCCTTCATGTTATGTACAACGAACAACATTATTTAATTGACACCATAATCGAGACTGTTGATGTTAAATAACACTCCCAGGATGCTATTGGTTATGCCATCACTAATAAGAAAATGCTGGACCATCTTTCAACTTTCAGGTTTCCGTCTGCTTTGTCTTTTTACCTCGTGGACTTTGGCTCTTGAAAATTCTGTTAAGTAATTTTGTTATTACCCAAATTGATATCAACAAATTCAGAATATAGAGCTTATAATCCCTATCCAATATCTTAATCCCTAGAGCACGTTTTCATGATGCAATTTCAGCACAAGTCGTTTTTAATACAACATCAATGAAGAGGTTATAAGCTTAGCATAATTTGACATTATAATCTGATCTGTGCAAAATAAGCTGGAATAGGGGATTTTCAATCACACATTCTAGTTTTACAAACATTTGTATACAAAAACGTAAACAACATCAATAAACGGTTATTGTTTCTTAAAATACTACCAATACTGTTGGATTTTCCTAAAAAATAAAAATACCTTCTCATCGCTAAGTACAGTATTTAATGTTTCATAATAATTGACATTGGTTTGTTTCTTCCATCTTCGATTTTTTAAATGAAACAAAACGGACAACAGGAAACATCTTCAAGGGCTGAAATTATTATTCCATGCCATAATCTGCCAGAGGACTACACAGGAATAAGAGAATTTGTCTATAAGACACGGATGCCCCGCCGACAAATTTATCGCTATAAATTACCTGTGTCAATTAGGCATAACCATTGTCCAAGAATTAAGTAATTTTCATCAAGACGACTTATTTTATAAAACATCATAACAAATGTTTTATAGTTGTCAAGAAACGGACTTAAAACATGAATGTAACAAGTCACTCGAGAATAAAATGTAGGTCAAAGACACTTAATTGTCATGGATTTGGGTTGCACTCATCAAGGCAATTAATTTGATGATTGTTATAGCATGTTTAGTTGTTGATAAATGGACTTAAACACAAAATTTAACAAAAGTCATTAAAGCGAAAAATATAGGTCAAGGCCACTTAATTGTCCCTGATTTCGAGAATACCCATCAAGGCAATTAATTTGATGATACATCATTGTTGTATGATGTGTAGTTATTGAGAAATGGACTTCAACTCAAATTTTAACAAAAGACACTCAAGCGTAAAATATAGGTCAAAGCCACTTAACTGCCAATTATTAGGGTAGTACTCGTCGAGGAAATTAATTTGATGAAATATCATTGAGGTAAGATAGGTAGTTGTTGAGAAATGGACTTAACCGCAAAATTTTGTTTGCTTTTCTTGTTTGCATATGTCACGCGAAGCCCGTTGACATACAACAGATGGGAAATTTCCCCACGAGCATACTGAAAGAAACCCCATAAAAATCGGAAAATAATAAATATTCTACAGCCAAATATATGAAACACACATAATTCGCTGCTTTCTGGTCCCTTTTCTACAAAACATGACAGGTTATAATAACCAAAACCAACCCTAGCTTTCTTTTTATACTAAGAAAAATTGCATTTAGATTGCCCAACTGGAACATGAGTTATTGGCCAAAAACAAAAGTGTCTACAGACGACGGCAACGACGACACCGACGACGACAGTGCCATACCATTATACGACCTTCCTTTCTTTTTCATATTAAATGTTTGTGACCATATAAAAACTGCAACATTCTACCAAAGGCAAGAACTGCAAAGTTAAATGCCTTGCACAATGAAATTCTTCCTTATTATTTTTTTTTCGTAGATATCTAGTAACAAGACAACAGCAGTAAGATAACGAATGAATAAAGCACATGAAGATTGCAAAAATCAAAGTCATTGACATGACAAAAAAGAAAAACACCGGAAGACGGTTGAAAAAAGACACCATATACCCACAACATACGAACATTACTACCACTCATAAGTACCGCTGTACTAACGTTATGAACTCTCACACGGTTACGGTTACTATCATGCATTTATAATTAAGAATGTTCATACTCTGATTGGATTGCCTTAATACGCTAAATCCCGATGACATTCAAATGTATCCTTAGTATTGAAAATAGGATATGGCTTAAGGTGTAACTTATTCAAAAATCAAACATTAAAAACGTAATTGGGCCTTAATCATTAACAAAACATGCTTATCCTTAGGAGGAGTGTGAATTTGAAATGAAAATATTTTAATCAGCCAAACCTTTGCATAATTATTAATTGAATTAATTGAAATTGATGACATCGAGACTGTTGATTGTTGATATTTTTGCAAAAAGTCTAAAATGTCTTAATGAGAAATTGCTGGAATATCTTTCAGTCCAGAATATTGCTTTTATAATCCATATAAAATATCTTAATCCCTTAGGTACGTTTCCCAGTATCATTTGTACAAAAGTCGCTTTAATATAAAACGTCAATAAAAGGTTTTAAGCTTATAAAGTTTGACCTTTATTATCTGACATGCATACTAATTAAAAAAACAAAATAAGCTAGAATAGAGGATTTTCAATCACGTAATTAGTTTTTACACCAGAAATATATATATATATA